>JAHZMT010000491.1:0-11627 GCA_027743785.1 Sinhomidia bicolor
ATTTTCTTTTTTGCCTTGCGGAAAAAGAAAAAAAAGTTGAGCTTGTACAAGAATGGAAATACTACAGAAAAAAAATTGTTCTGAGGAAAAAAAAGAATGCCCATGCCTTATATACTTTAGCTACATTAAAGCAAAAAGATTTATTCTGTGGGAAAGGAGACCAAAAAAATTGGGTTCTTTTGCCAGAATATTTTATTATTGTACTTTGCCTTCATCTACTTAATATTTCTCACTTGGGTTTATATATAAAGAAGGAGAAAAAAATGAATAGGGTTTTGTTGTAGATGATTATTATTATAGGGCGATTTGAATTTTGATTTTTTTTGCAAAAGTATCTAATATACAATGTCTCTCAGCTGCTAGCTGCCTGTTGGGTTTAAAAAAAAAGAAATGTGTATGTGGTGGGAGTACAGGCATTTTTGATAGTTGTGATGTGGGTGGTGGTACACAAATTTTTTTTTCTTGCCCGCAGAATAAAATTCAACAGTTTTCCTTTTTCATGGAAATTAAGTAAATCTTCTTAACTGATCTTCTTAGCAGCAGCAGCTGTAGTAGCGGCAGTGAGGGTTATTATTGCTACAAGCAAGACAGCCTCTCACTCGCTTTCTCCACCATTTTTCTTTCAGCTTTCATCGAAATGCACTCAAGATGAGAGTGGCAAACACGCAAAAAAATAACAGATTGTGCAAATGTAAATGTTGATGGGGTATAGTGCAGTAGAATATTTTTTTTGCGCTGAGCAGACATTTTTCTCCGTTTTTTATTATATTATTGCATTATATTATGGGTTGGGAATGTAACAGACATTTGGGGAGAAAGTAACGTGAAAATTGTTGGAAATGAAGTGAATTCATTTTTTTTCTCACCAGCAGCAGCAGCAGCATAAAGACGACAGAGCAGCAGCACAAAGTAAAGAGAACAAGAAGCTTTTCACCACTCCATTTCCATCTCCTTTCTCTCTTTCCACTTATCTTGTATAATGTAGATACTTTTTGCAAAATTCTCTAGTGGGAACACCAACCAACCAACCAACTAGACCACCAAGCGTAATATATCATATCCTTTGCAAAAAAATAGTTATGTATGTAGATATTAGATATATATAATAATAATAGTAATACATATTCCCAGCAAAACCACAAAAGTCGGAGAGAGAAATGGAAACGAAGGCATCCTGTTCCTTTTTCTCTTGTTGCACAATTTTCTAGAGGTTTCGTGTAATTCTCTTGACTTGTTGGTGAGAACGACTATATATAGCATATAATCATAATAACAACACACTAGTCTACTAGTAGTTGCTGCTACAACAAGTCAATGTAATTTACACGTGAAGTGGGAACAAGAAGCAAATAGCGTCATTTCTCCTTTTTCTTTCTTTTATGCTCGTTGTCGTTCGCCTGTTGCTGCTGCCGTCATGATGATGATGACGATGATGATCACCGGCAGTACTTGATTCACGAACGATCACACACTACTACGTCCGCGACGACACAGAAGAGAGAAGTGGCAAAGAAGAAAAGGGAAGAATCTTTTTTTTGAGAGATATGGAAAGAGAGGCAGTGAGTGAATCGATCTAATTCAATTTCCGTTTTCTCCTCTCTACTGATTCACAATCTCAAGTCACGCGTATCTATACATATTATTATTATATTTTTATATTTATTATAGTTTTATATTTATTCTGCTTCTTTGTACTCCTTTTCTTTCCACAAGACAAAAAGATTCAAAATAAGTAGTAGTCAAAGAAGATACGAAGAATCGGAGGGAAAAAAGACATGTACATCTGTAAAAAAAAGTCTTTTTTTCTCTCTCTCTAGCCTCGCTAATGATTTTCAATCCTTCTTATTTAATTCCATCAGTCAAGCAAGCAAACGAAGGAAAAAAATATAACTGAAAGGAAAGCTACAACGTCGAACAAAGAATTAGACACATCTTTTCTCCTTACATGTCTCCAACTTTGACTGAACTCAAGTGCATAAGAATGAACTGCTTATCGAAAAAAGAAAAAAAAAGAACAAGAGCGACTGTTTGAAGCTTATATGTCTTTCTTTCTGTCTATCCACATAACATTATGATTTTTTGAATACATTTATCTCTCTCTCTCTCTCCCTCTCTCAATGTTTGTCCATCCACCGCCACCGATGAAAGGTTAGGGGTGGTGCTGGTGGTGATGCTCACCACGAAACAATGTAAACTTCTTCTCTGACTATTTTATCCTCCTCTTCTTCCTCTCGTTCTGTGCAAGTTGTTGTTCTGTTTTATAGTGGAAAAGAAAGAAAGAAACGATCGATTCACATTGGTTTCGGTTGTTGGTTGTATTTTTCCCCGTTGCTTTTCACTCTATATATCTTTCTCTCTATTAATTCTTGCTTTTTTAGTTCTTGGTCGTCCGTCGGTCGGTAGAATCCGTCGTCCATAGGTCTACCACTAGAGCTGATACATATATTATACATGTGGAATGCTATAAAATACAAAATATTATATACATAATACATACATGATCAGATATATAGTTGCCTTGTTGTTGCAGTGGTAGTAGCATCGCTCTGCACAAAATAGTTTCGTTTTCACTTTCCATTTTTTTGCTCACTCTCTCCTTCCTCGTGTCATGTCCTTCGACTTTTTTTTTCTTCATTCACATTCGGGGAAACCGATACTATATTTACAGCACGGACGGATGTCAACGTCGACCTGTTGGATTCTTTTTTTTTGCTACTACTCCATTCTACTACATAAAAATGCCAGCGCCAACAACAAAGTATGAACACACAGTTCTTTTTATCAGAGAGACAGCNACACACAGTTCTTTTTATCAGAGAGACAGCCACAGACAGAGAGAAGGAGGAACTTGCTGTTAAACGGTTCAATTGAAATTCACTCACTCGGCCAACTATCTAATATGAAAAAAAACTAATACTTCATGTTTTATATATTATATATGGCACCCACAAACAAGCGCATATTAGAGACTCCACACAAGTACAACACACACAAATGACAAATAATATTATAATATCAACAACACAACACGACCTACTACTAACTGATACTACCAAACCAAACTATCCAACTCTTTCTGCATATAATATTTTCACAGCCACTTTACTCCATTTCCTGCTCCTTCAACTGCACTGCAATTTTTACAAGACTCTAGTTTACTATTTTCATTTTCAAGTTTTGTAAAATAAACCAGCGAAAGGACACAGAGGTTGGTCGGTGGCAAAAAACAACACTCGACTATGCTGCTATATTATTGGATTGACTATGTATCCAAAAGCAAGCTATGCTATATCGCTTCTTGAAAAAAGCGTCTTGTTGCTGTTGTATGCCGTTGTTCCTTGTTTTCGTCGTCAACATTTTTTCAAGCTGTTTGACTTGAGAGGAGAGTAGAGTTGCTTGAGAGTTTATTTTTTCGTTTATAGCAGCAGCAGCAGTACTATACTATTACTAGCCTGTCATTGCTCACATATTTTTTTTTGCAAACCCATCTCACTTTACGACACAACGATGAGTACTACTTTTACATACAACTTGAGTACTTTGAAAAAGACTGCTTAGCATCGTCGTTATTATGATCATCATCATCATCATCATCACTGCTGCCACATAACTCCATCGTTTGTAGTTGTTCTGTTCGTTCGTACCACCACCACGGTTCGGTGGTGTGTGTGTGTGTAAAGCAGTAAGTTTAGTTTATCGTCGATTTTCTTGTTGGCCGTCTTTGAGTATATAGGTAGCGGAGAGAGGAGCATAGCAGCAGAGCTGCCAACAGCAGCAGTGGTTTGCTTTTTGCCAGTTGGAGCAACGAGAGAATCGCAGAAAGAATCCAACCGCGTTTCGAGCTGGTTGCTGGCTTAACTGACTGGCGTTGCTGCGTCTGTTGTATTAGTACACTGCATTCGACTCGAATCCTCTGTGCTGTTGTGTGACTTGACTGTTGTTCTGTCGTCTTGATTGTCTGCTCTTCAATTCGTATTCACTGACACACGCCGAAAAAGAAGAAGACAACGCAACGGGATATATTTTTTTATGAAAGGTGGTGATGGTGGCGGTGCCGGATGGTTATACAAGGAATACAACAAACGGAAACGATAAAACATCAGAAACACTAATAATTTTTTATTATTAAACTTTTCACATTCACAAAATCCATCTCTCTCTGGAGTGGACTGGACAAGACGACAGAATCCATCAAAAAATGTTTTTTTATTATTACGGCTAGTCGTAAAAAACCATGAACCAGAAAATAAATATATTTCAGCATGAAGGTTGGAAATCCTAGCTTTTCGATGTAAAAACCAGTTCCATGATGTCAAGTTGTCAAAGGTTCCAGTCCACTAATACGTTCGTTCAACCCATCCAGAAATACGTCAACTTTTGTAAATCTGTCTTGCGTTCGTTCAATTAACTGTAAAAAAGTAACAAAGACATAAATAAAAAGCTTTTTAGAAGAAAAATTTTTTTAAAAGGAGCATCAGCACTGGGTCAAGTTTTTTTGTGACTTTTACTTACTGTGTGTGTGATTTTTTCCATCATCATTTATCAGCAGGAGGTTAAAAATCAACTGGAGGAAAAAAAGGAGGCGGTGCGGTGGTAGTAGGTGGGCGATAAAAGAAAAGTGTGAGAGGTGAGAAGTTGGAAAGTACATTCCCTAGATTTTCCACCTATTTTCGTGATTGCATATTTCTCTTCCAGTCAGCAAGCAAGCAGAAGGAGCAACAAAGGTTGTCATTGTTCGTTTGGCCACGGTTGTGCTGCTTCGCTCCAAAGTATAGTTTAGAAATACATTTTAGTGTTGTTGCTTTCATCAATATCATCATCATCATCGTGTTCTTCCTACAAAAATTTCATTCAATTCAGACTAAATAGTACATTTTTGTAATTTTTCTTCTTCCATTCTGTCTGACTGTTTGTATTGTTGCTGAATCCGCAAACTTTCTTTCACGCCGGCTTGAAATACTGATCTACTGAATGAGCGATGGAGATTGTGCCAAGTATTATTGAAACGTGTTTGTTGAAAAGTAACGGTAGAAAAGTAAGTACAGAGGAGGAAGAACAATACTAAGAGATCAATAATGAAAATGGACACATTTTCCCCAGAACTTTGTACCAGAAAGAAAAAAGGGATAGAGAATAAAAGTTGACGATCTCCTCTCGGTTCTCACCACAAAACCACAACTGTACTTGTACATATATTCTTCTTCGTGTTGTACGGTTGCCACCCTATCTCTCTCGCCAAAAAAAGAGAAGAAGAAAATAAAAAAAATTGAACAATAAAATTCCCATTCCATTTCGTCTTTTGTATATTTTTAGCTGCTTACTTACTGGTACATAATAGTAGTAGTAGTGGCTGTGCTGATGATGATGATGGTGGAAAAGTGCATGTGGTTTCTTCTCAACTGACAAGAAAAACGATTTCATCTTCATCATTCATTCCTCCATTAGTAGAGCAGAGCAGTGGTAGCAACTGTGATCCTCTCAAGTAGAAAGGGGTATCATCAAACTGAGAAAAAAACGGAATAATAAAAGCAACAGCAGCAGAAAGTCCATTTTCACTTTTTTCGTGTCTTCTTCGTGTACAACAAAACGTCTCAATAACAATCATCATCATCATCTATTTTTTTTCTTGGAGGTTTCTCCGCTTTTTTTTCTTCCATCATCCATTCTCACTCCAAGTTGAGTAGAGAGAGAGAGAGAGAGATTCCGACAGACAGACACTTTTACACGTCTTCAGCCAAAGAAAAAAGAGGACGACAAAGTGTGTTATCTTCTAAATAAAAAATAAGAAATTTTCTACAACCGCAGCAGCATCATCATAATAGAGGGAAAGAGTGTGTTGTATGTGGTGCAGCGGCGGCGGCAGTAGCAGAAGCAGCAACAGAAGAAGCAGCTTTTCCTTTCCATTTATTTTCGGACAGAAAGTAATCTGAACTGAGGTGAACTGAAAGAGAAAGGGAGAAAGAGGAGGAGAAGAAGGAAGGAGAAGAAAAAAAAGAGATAATAAAAAATATATAGTGAGGTGAGCCACTTTCTTCCATTTTTTTTGTTCTACACTACTTATCTCTCTTCGGTTTATTTTTAGAGGAGGAAGATAAAGTTGAGCATTTTTTGTTGTGAGGTAGCTTGGCTGCTGGAGAAGAAAAAGCCACTGCGAGCACCACCACCCACCACCATCAAATTGATTATATGGCAGTTTCCTTGTTGTTTGTTGGTACAGATATTTGACACCGGAAAATAATGATATGGTTATTTGGTTGTTGTGCGGTTGGTTGGGTTGGCTGGCTGGCTATTCGCAAGTGACTACTTTATGAAAATGGATAGAATTTGCTCGTTTGTATCGCTGCTGATCCAATTTACACAATGGCCATATAATATTGTGATTGATTTTGCAAAGTACAAAGTAGAACGCCTTTTTGCAGAAAAAAAAGAAAAGAAAACTTTCTCATGGCAGTAGTAGTAACCGCTTTATAGTGTTGTTTTGTAATGAGGCTTTTTATGATTATTGTAAAATTCATCATTATTTTTATTTCTTCAAAAAATTACTATTCTTATTAGTTCATTTGCAAAATGGAAGATTTGTTTTAATGCTGTAGCATTTACATAAAAAAGAATAAAAATTCATTTTGTAAACTTTTGTGCGTGCGAGTACAAAAAAAATGGTTGCGAGTATTAAAATACAATATACTTACACGCCCAAGTTTTGTTTTAAAGTCATAATAATAGAGATAGTTCTAGTAGATATTATTGTGTGTCTTTCGTTTGTTGTAGTAATGTAAATCATAATTATGATGACACCATTAACCACTCTAGCCTAGCTGTTTGAATTGAATGTAAAATTCGTTGACGTAGGTTTCCTCCCTCTCTCCTTCCCTTCCTCAATTTTCCTTTACGTCAAGTGCTTTTTTACAAAGAGATACACGTACAAAAAATAGAAATATGAAGACTACATGCATGCTTATTATTATTATTGTTTTAAGGCAGCACACGATTTTTTCCCCTCTTTTTTTGTACATCTTCAAAAACTGCCATTAGCAGCACACGTTCGTAAAAAGTACACGTACATGTTTAATACATACATATTTTCTTGCTCTTCTTTTTTTATGGTTTTCAAAAAAAGATGACGCTGCACACAAATGAGAGTTTAATTCAATGAGCTTCCACTTTATTACTTTTTTACGGCAAGACGGTTTGTGTAGCGGCAGCAGCAGCAGAAAGAAAATAAATGTTACCATCTTTTATTTTTGTACAATTGCAATAAATTGTTAATTTTTTCTCCTTTGGTAAAAAAACAGTAGTGGTAGTAGTACATTTGCTCTGCTGCTGCTGTTAAATTGTTTTTAAAAGAAAGTAGAATTCAATAAAGAAAGTGTGTGTGTGTGTTTAAAAGAAGCAATAAAAATTATAGCACAAGAAGGAGTATTTATTTGTACTCTTTTTATTTGAACTAAACTGTACTGGTAGTTATTGCCTTTTAAACAAGCTCCTTTTTTGTGAGTGGCAGGCATTCATCTCATGAAGGACCCATAAATTTTCTCTATTCCCCATTGAAATGCTATAAAAGAAGAAGAAGAAGAAGACAGGGGTGAGTTGTCTGAGTGAGAAGGAAAGGGAAATAAATGGTAGGCAGCATTATAATATTTAAGTAGACAACAGCACACGGGCAGAGAGAGGGCTGTTTTGGATGTAGTACAAGTAGAGAGGTATAATAAATTATGGGAAGATAAGAGAAGAAAGGAAAATGTACTTTTTTTCTTCTGCTGTGGAATAGAAACTAATTAGATGATGATGCTGCAATAATAATAATAAAAGATTGCTTTGATGATGGGGAAGGTTGTAATGGGTGCATAGAAAGAAAGCATGGCAGTTTTAAAAAGCTATTAGTACGAGAATTCATGCAGTGGTTTTATTTAAGATGAGAGGTACACGTTCGAATTTCATAGGTAGGTAAATCTTTTCTTGGAATTAAGAAGTCTGATCAGCAGCATCATCATGGACTACCGTCATCTCTTGCGACGCTTTTATCTGCATCTTCATAAATTATCATCGTATGTATGTAACACAACACCAGAAGGAGAGGAACAAGAGTAATGGGAAAATGATGAAGACAAAATCCAGTTTTTGTGGTGGGCTTCTTTTGTTCCTCAATGAAATACAATGCTACACTTGTTGGGATGAGAAATAAGAGGATTCAAGGAATATACATATCAAGTGAACTGAATATCCCATATTTTTAGGGGTCGCTCATATAATTATTTCGGATTTATATACATACCACCACCATAATAACTTTTCTACTGGGTATAAATTTTTTTTTGCAAGACTGATGAAACGAATGAATGGGTTCTTTGAGGAAAATCTTAATAATATGCAACTTTGCTTTATCATTATTTTATATCCACGAAATATAATAAATCTAGCATATACCCGAAATAAAACGTGTTGGAACAAGAGCAAATATAGGAGCTAGCTGAATTAGAGGGTTGAGTTTGAATATATGCTTGCTATATATATTTTTTACCTCAGCTAGCTTGTTTCCTTCATTTTCCCTACCAACTTTGTTCAACCGAAACAGCCACCACTGCAACTATTACCACCACCACCAAGACAGCAATATATCTCTTTTTATTGCTTCGTAATAGTAATAATAATTACTACCGTAGAACGTGATGTTTACATTACGCACAGCCAATTTTATTCCCATTTCGACTAATCATAAGATGATGGCGATAATAGTAATAATTTCTTTTGCATGTACACGTTTCTCCTCAATGTAATACAACATTACTTTTTTTTGTTTACCACTTTTTTACTAAAAGAAAATGGTAGTAAAAAATGGAGAGAAAAGGAAGGAGAAAGAAAGAGAAGAAGCAACAGTCAGCCATTTGGTCTTGTGTTTCATTTAACAAGACAAGAAAAAGTCAGTGGTGGTGGAGGAGGTGGCGGAATGAGAGAGGAAAAAAAGGAACAAGAAGTCAAAGTCAAGAAGTTAGAAAGGAATTGATGGCTGACAAACACGTACACACGTACATTTTTTTTACCACTACTGAGAGTAGAGAGAGCCGTATACAAAACTAACTAAGAACGAGAAAATGTGTTTGTCTGTGTTTATCTTGACTACATTTTCTTCTTCCTAATCACGTCTTTTTTTGTTGAACAAGAGGGGGAAATAAAAAAGATAATGTGATATGCTACTACTACATACATTGCCGTTATACTGTCAAAATAAAATAGATAACGGGTGTGTCCATAAAAAAATATAAATTTTAACTTGGCAATTTTTTTTATATCCAATAAGCTTGTCTATAAAATTAGGGGGATAATTATTAGGTTCCCCTACTTGTTGAACAGCCCCCGGCTGTTTTGTTGTAGTAATTATGCTTGTTGTAGTACAAAGGAGGCAAAAAATATATTATGTAAACGAGAAAAGAGAAGGAAGGAAGTAAAAGAGAAAAGCAATAAGCACAGTGTAATAAACTGTCTTGTGCATTTTTTCCAACTTTTTTTTCTTCTTTCCTTTTGATACGAGTCACTGTAGAATTGAAATGAAGAAAAGTGTGTGACAAGGACAAGAAGAGGAAGATATTCTCTTTTGGTTAGTTTTTCCCTTGTTTTTACACTCTTAAACCTGTGTGCTTGTACATGTACCTATGAGATGTGATCTGTGTAAACATTAGTACGACTGAGTGAGTAGACAAAAGATACACACACACAAACACACACACGGATTCATTTTCTCATCAGATCGCATCACACCGAAAAAGAGGAAAAGGGCATGCATGCCATGCCATGCATATCACACAAGCATGTCGAACATTATTTTCCCGCAAACAACAAACATTCCTGCTCTCTTCTGCCACAGCAATATATCCTTTTAGTGATTTTTTTGTTACTTTTTTGCTTGGCTTCTCACTTCACTGATGATTGTGACGACGACGACGACGGTTAAGAGCCGCGAGACTAACTGGCTGTGAATGAGTGAATAAGACACAAGCACCCTCACATCACGCCACCACCACCGCCACCGCCGCCAATCCACCCGTCCGTCCATCTGATCCTGCAATAATAGCTTCTAGGATTACCATTATTTGTCATCTTTTGTTTGTTTATGCAACAGCATAATAGTAGTGCACACACACATTTAGAAGAAAAGGAGGCTAAAAAGCCAAAGCACGTTTATTCTTCTTCTTATTCTTCACTTTTGTTAGGTCGGCACCCTTCAAATTTGGTTTGCTTGCTGCTACATGAGAAAAAAAGTATATTACAAGGCAAATATTTGATATTATTTTTTTTCCTGTTTCCCCGACCAAAAAAATTTCAGTGTTTTTTCCAACTTTTTTTTCTCTTTCCAAGACAAAGACAGCTAGTGCTACACGACGAGCTGCAAGTCTGCATCAGCAAGTATGCATGTCCTTTTTTCCTGGCAATTGTGTCTTGTAGGTCAACTGATGATCATGTAATGAGATTAATCCCACTACTAACTCTTCTCCTCACTCTCTGCTTCGTGTCGCGATTTTCATGTGTGTGTGTATATTTTTTTATATAAAAAATTGTTTTGGACTAGTGCCCGTGTGTTCTGTCTCTGTCCTCCTCATTTGCTGCTGTTTACTTTGTGCATGCACAGAATTATACTGTTATTACGTGTAAAAAGCTTTTTTTATACTTTTTTATACGACGATGAGCACTAACTCTGTAATATGGGCTAGATGAAAAAAAATAAATCTACTTTTATTAGTGGGCTGACTACAAGCATGTATGTAGTAATGGACCATGTACCATATTTTTATTCCTTTCATTCAATTCAACACACCAAAAAATTTATATCCAACGAATAGAGCAATCAGCCGTGTCGACCTGAGATTTAATAGAATATGCATTCTCTGTGTGCTCTTATCCGCCTACTCCCATTAAAAATATATAGAGATGCATATGTATATACCCACATGCATATACCATCCAAAATATTCCCTTGAGTGTTCCCAGATTTTTTAAAAACATTATTTTCTTTCCGCCGACTATGCCAATGACACGGAAAGAAAAAGCTGTAAATTTTACTCACGACATTCCATGAATTAGCCTATAGACATTTTGTCGTGTGTGTTATTAGCTTCACTTCTCTCTGTCTTATTTCCTCTCTTTTTTCTCCGCTTCCTTGTCTTTTTAGCATTCACAACGCTTTTTCAAAAGAATGACAAGAGTACACACCGCTGCTGCTTCTGCTGCGATCCTTCTTTTCCTGTAGACCTGACTCGAATATTTTTTATAATGATGGAAAATAGACTATAAGTTGATGATGATGATGATGATCACTAGAAAAAAATGTGTGTCCTGTTTTTAAAAAAATATATAGTAATAATAATGATTATTATTATTTTCTCCACCACTTGCTCTTGTTCAGCATAGCAGTGGTGGAGCAAGCAAGGTGGCCGTGCATTAGTATAATTTTTTATATGTCTTTTGGTTATTACGTTATTAGGAAAATGTACAGTTCCTCTGCTCGTCTTTAACAAAAAAACATGACAAGACAGACAAGCATGAAAAAAAAAGATGTATAGACTTGTTCTGCCTTTGCTTGCCTTCTTCTGCTCTCATTCAAATTCCTAATTACCTTTTTCCTCTGAATATCACCA
>JAHZMT010000492.1:0-12128 GCA_027743785.1 Sinhomidia bicolor
AACTGTTACCTTTACGTGTAAAATATTTTCCTTTGTAACAAGAAATAATATAATTACACTTCAGTTTCTCGTCCGTGCAACTTTTATACTTTCTTCTTTCCAAGAAGAAAATTGCAGTATATATTTTTTTTATAAAAAGAGAAGAAGAACAAGGAGGAAAAAATTGTTTTGTTTTTTGAGTTTAAATTTTTTTTTCTTTTTTCCCCTCTGTATGTGTTACTGACTATTTGTTTAAAGGGTTGTACTCTTGTGTTAAAATGAGATGATGATTTTTGATGTTGACGAAAAAAAAAGATTTTTTTTCCACAGCAAGTAGTCTCTGTTGATTATAATAATAATAATTATTTATTACATGAGTTTTAAGAATAATCTTGTGTATGTGTGTGTTCTGGTTTGGTATGAAAATTTCTCTCAGTGAGCGTCCGTGACTGAGTTGATAGAGGTTCAGTTTACGACTGACTCGCTGGCTGCACAAAGAGCGAGAGCTATAGACCCTCACACAACACCATCATCATTCTCATCATCATCATCACAACAACATTCAAGCCATGAGCAGAGAGCTATCAGCAGGAGCCGAGCCGGCCGTTTCTTGCGCTTTTGTTATTATGATCATGTTGCTGTTGCCGTTGTTGGTATGAAATGATGATGATGATGATAAATAATAGTGATGGTATGCCATAATACAAATAAATGTGTATGTTTTTGTATGCTCATGCATGTACATTATAAATTCTTATCCTTGTACGAGAGAGAGAGAGAGAGAGAGCAAAACATCATATGAACAATGTTGTTGTGATTATGCATACGTAGGTAGCTATCCTCAACCCAGTCCATTGTTTAAAATCCACCATATCACCACCACCGCATATCATCCTATTCACGTTTTTAGTATGTAAAAAGAGCCAAGTTTGCTATAAAATGTACAAAAGTAAGCAGGTTTCCTTCTTCTTCTTCTTCATACTAGTACTACTAATATGCATATAAGCACGTTGCTTGACTATATGTTCATATGTTGTTTTGATCGTCAAGCAGAGGACCAGCTGGATTCTCTTCGTCAGCAGCAGCAGCAGCAGTAAAGCAGCTCTATTTACAATGTTGAGAGCTTTTTAGTTTGGGCTGGGTTCACTCGTCTCTGCTTCGACTCAGCTCTGTAAAAAATTTCAGTGTGCTGCTGCTGCTGCTGCCTACTAACGGTCTGTACCTACCTACCTAGCTTATATGTATGCATTTTTACGTAATAGTAATAAAGCAGCTCTCGCTAGCGAGAAAGAAAGTTAAGACCTGCCGTTGTATACACTCCCATATAAATATGTAAACTGTGTGAACGTGCATACATTTTTGAACATCCTTTTTTTAACAAAGGTAAGTTCCTTGAAAAAAGACAGAGTAAAACAAGTAAGTATGTACATACTTGTATTGCAAAGGAGACCACAGAGTTATAACTGCCTACCAACAGCAGCAGTAGCAGCGTTGCATTGTGTTGTGTGAATCACTTTTCACATGCGCTATGCGCTGCTGCTAGGAGGATCCGGCATTTGAGGAAAAAGTGGAAAAGCCTAACAACAACAACAACAACCCAGCAAGCAGCCGGTGGTTTCTTTTCTTTTTTTTACATTGAACGAAGCGGATATTATATAGGCAGTAGTTTCAGCAGTAGAACGCTGTTTTAAATCCTGCCTCTGCATACAGTTCATACGGTACATGTATTCTAGAGACCTTTACCTTTAGAACAACTCTGCTGTTTCTCAGCTCTATTCTCTCTGTGACTCAACTTATATGCTATGACAATGCATTGTAGTAGAGTTGCTGCTTTTTAAGATCACTAGGATAGCAGTGCGAACGGTGTATCCGTAAAAAAATCCTTTACCTGAATACACATAGAGCCAGAGCAGAGCTAGTGCCATATACGCGTGCATATAACGTACATACTTTCTCTTCTTCTCCGTTCTTTCAGAGAATATCCTTTCCATTCTAGAGGAATTCTAACAGAAAAGTTATAGGGAACAAAATGGCTGACTAGCCTGCTCATGTAAACGAGAGAGAGAGAAACAGAATTGAGAGTATCGTGTATCCCTTTCCATTTTTTTACTTCTTGCTAAAACTCCCTTTCGTGTATCAGCTTTGCTTTCCCCTTCTTTCTCATGTCAGCACACTCAGGAGTTTAGTACATTCCTCTTTCTTTGTTTCCCTTCTACAGATGATGATCATGGGGCTTTATAAGCTCTGGCTTGGTTTCGTCGTGTTGTATCGTGCCAAGAGAACAGATGGATGTTTTTATGCTAGGTATAATAATAGCCAATGCAATATGTATGCTGCTAGCAGCAGCAGCAGCGACGGATAGAAAGAAAGGATGGTTTGATGGGTGGACCCACTCCAAAACAACCAGTTCAGCTTTCTGAGCAGAGAAGGAGGGAACCACACATCTTAACAGCTGATGAGTATATCTCGTGACGTCACACGACGTTGACCTCAATTATCCGTGCTGGGTATCGCAACCGTGTATAAAAGAAACAAAACAAGCTCTCTGCTCCTGCTGCATACGTTACTTGAGTACCTACCCACACAAGTAACAAGGTCTACCTCTACCCACCGCACCACCACCACCGCAAAGCATACCTGTTCGGAAAATCTCTTGCAGCAGCAGAGCTTTGTACTTACAGCTGCATCAACAACACTAATACTACCTATCTACAAGCACGTACGGCGCACACAAATTTTCATCATCTCTCTTCTCGTCTTTCCTTTTACTCTCTTTCCCTTTTATTCAACCATGAGTACCATTACCCTTCAACTCTTTTTTTTATTTAAAAAGCTTTGTCTTTTCATGAAATCATTTAATTTCATCACTGTCTTCGTCATCAAATTTCTCTACACACTTCTCGCATTTCATGCATTGCACGTTGCATAATCGCACCTTATTTAATATCCAGAGCAGACCAGAGACCAAAAATATCCCAATTTCGACACACAACCTCTCTCTCTCTCTCGTAACAAAATCAACAATGTATGCCAAACCGGCTTTTTAAATAAAAATTACATGTTGATTTGCCTCACAATAAAAAAGTAATACAAATTATACATTTTTTATTTGGCTGTGTGGCTTGACTTGGCTGACTACTGATTCTCTTCTTCTTCCCTCTCTCTCTCCCTCTCTCTCTCTCTTGTGGGATTGCACAACAGTATCGTTCTTGTTCTTCTCTCAACTTAACATTCATATTTTTTATATATATTTATTTATGAGCTTGAGCTTATTTTTTGAAGGAAAGTTTTGAATGGGATGAAAAACTAAATATTCCATATATCTATCTTGAAGAAAAATGTATTCATTTCACACAACACTTTTTTATTATTATACTGACTCATATACATAATGTACTATAACTTGTCTCACTTTACTTTTTACATTATGATTATTACGATGAAACTTGCTATTTGCTGCTGGAAATGGTGACCTCGTTTCTCTTTTGTTATTGTGCTGCTTGCTGCTGGTGAGATGGTGGTGTTGGTGTCGTCGCCTATGACTCTTCTCTCTCTCTCTCTCTCTCACTTTGCAAGTAAAACAGCGTTGCATAAAAAGTTGTATGAATAAAAAATATGTAGGCTACGATGATGACTGTTTGCTTTCGTCAGTCTGTTGACATCCGCTCTCCTCATACATTATATGTTGCCTTTAACTAGTATATACTTACAAAGCCGGCTCTCTCTCTCTCTCTCTCTCTTGGAATTTATTGTTTTTCCTGCTTCTTGAATTAAATTTGCCTTTATATATTTTTTGTTGATAGTATCGTCTAGTCATCCGTTCTGATTTTTTTACTTGACTCTCGCTAAGTCGCTCACATCACCAATGCTATAATACATTGTTTGTTTGCGCACTGCATTTTCGCTGATAGTTATCATCTTGCATGGAGAACAATAAGGAAATTGAATGCAAAGTTTTTTTTTCATGTAGGTATTTACAACAAAAGCATATATTTTTCATAAGAGAAAAACGTGTGTTTTTTCTCTCTCTCCTACTGTTATTATTATTATCATTCGTCTTGTCTATTGATTTTACAGCTATGCTCTCAGCTTCTCCTCCTGTCTCAACGCTGTATTGCTGCTGCTGAAAAATTACAGAAGGAAAAAGTAGAGCAGCGACGAAGCTCTCTAGGTACTCTGTCGAGGAACAAACCAGGACATAATAATATCTGTTGGTGACACATCAAGGCCCCTCTCCCGCGTATCGTTATATCCTCCTCAATCCCTTCAAAGTCCCAACACACTAGTTATAAAGCCACCTTTTGATGATCAAGTATTATTGTACTACTTACAATTAGGCCGGGATAATCCAAACTGGATTATAAAATGTACTACCTCATCCTCCTCCACATCCACACAGCAACTTGCTTACTTAAACGTAGCATGTTGTGAGAGAGTGCGGGAGAGAGATTAGCGTATATAATATTATGGCTTCCATAATCTTTTTTTTTTCATTCTGCTTGCACGGCACGATCATTTTTTTCTGTGCGTTGCTGTGTGTAGGCATCATTCAGTCAGCGCGCATTGTTACTGACTGTATGACTTTTTGTGTGTATTTAGAATTTTTTTCTGGTGGTGGTGGTCTGACTAGCTGATGATGATGGTCGTCCTTGAAACTTGTTCGTCATGATCGTCGTGATTCGCCGTGTTCGGCTCTTCACACTAATGTATTATGTAAAATAGGTATAACAATCCAATCCACCATTTCATATGGACGTATGGCAGCGCCATCATTATTTTAACATCAGCAAAACTGCAAAACACGGTTACAATAATACTAATGAACGCGAATGATTCGTTGTTGAATGTTTTGTCGTTGTAAAAAAGTAAAGGCTTGCATTTTCGCACAGCCAAGCTATAGCATTCCTGAGGGATTCCCTTTTGTTGAAGCAATTCTTCTAGAGAAAAACAGCAGAACAGACACAGCTAAAAAAAGCGAGCGACATATTTTTGCAACTTAGCGAATAGCACACGACACGACGTTGATGTTATATTGCTTGCTTATATGCTTGTGTGGTGTGCTCTCCTCCGACCTTTTTTAAAGACCCATAAAATCCAACCAAAACAAAATTTTTGTTGTGTATGCAGCATACATATGGGCGTTTTGATGGCAGTGGTAATGAACAAAAAATATATGCTTATATTTTTGACTGCTCCACTCTCCGTGAGTTGATTTACAGCCGAAATATAATATAGTATTCGCATTTTTGCGTAGTGTAAATAAATAGTACGAAAAGTTTGTGTTTTAATTGAGGAAGTGAGAAGAATAGAATGAATTGTGTGTGATGATGATGACGATGATATGCTATATGTATACATGCATGCCCGTCTCACAACGGCCTTGGGTTTCCAATCAGGCGAGCGTTGTTATTTAAGACCATCCGCATCATTATATTTACTTGGTGTATGTAAAGAAGATGATGATAGCTTTGTTGCCCCTGCTGCAAAGTCAGAGTTGGCAGAGATCATTATTTTTTCATGCTCAGTGCATTCATTCTCCTACAACAACCATGCTTATTCTCAACAGCAATAGCAACAGCGACGACTTCTGGATCCAATTATTTTATTGTTATTAAGGGGCGATAAAGGAAACAATGAATTGAGAGTCGATAGACTTCTCTAAAATTGCTTATAGCTTGTTAGTGTGTGTGTTGTGTGTATTTGTCAGTTTGTACATTATGCTCCTTCATGTATTTGATATCGCATACATATATATTATATTCTCGATATTTACATATTTTTTGTCCGCTTCTTAATTCTTACGTATGTCAGTTTATATACGTTCTGCTATTCAAAATAACTTCCTCTTCACATCGAAGAAGTAAAAATAATAATGACAATGTTGCATGGTTTCGTGTGTTTTCAATAATTTTAATGCTTTATTTTTCAACATGTCGTTGTCGTTCCCTTCAAAAATATAAACGTACAAACTATCTACCCATTTTTTTTCTATTTTTATACTACACAACAATAGCTTAGTAATTAGCGTCCATGATATGTAAACTGCGTGAGACAGACAGACAGACAGAAGCTCATTAAACTTTGACATGGCACGTTTCTCTGCTTTTTTTATCTGTTTCAAAGTTTTGTTGCAATTATTTTCCAGCTTGGTAATAAAAAATATTTTATATTCTTTCAGTTTTTTGCATGCTCTTTACATTTTTGGTTTATGCTAAAGTATATTTATGGATGGATGGAATGGAAAACAAAGTATATAGTAAGGCAGTGGAGCAGAGCAGGAGCAGACTGCCTGGTATTTTTCCCGTATGCAATAAAAAATTATCCAATAATCATAACAAATGCTTAAATATTATATTTTAATTGTTTTCCTTTGCAATAAAACTGAATTGTTTTGTTAAAGTCAAAAAGTTATTTGAGCTGGTGATCATAATGATGAGGGTTAAATAGTACAAAAGAAGGAATGACGATGATAATGACAATGATGACAAAAGCTGCACAAGCCGACCGGCTGGCTGTGTGTGTAGTCTAATAATTATTATTGAGTGAATGAATGCGTATACTGCTCACCTTTGCTTTGATACATACAACAAAGCACTTTGTGTGTGTATGTGTACTTGAGAAAGATATGCAGAAAAGTCGAGGGCAAAAGAAGAAGATGAGCAAAAGTTGCATATTACCGCTGCTGCCGCTATGCATGCATACTTGCGTATGTACATCCTATATGAGCGAGTAAGAACGTCCTTGAACAACGCAAGTTTAAGGCCGTCGTGCGTAATAAACTTTCAATGTTTATGACACAACGTAGACGACGACGGCACTACTACTACTTTGGCAAAATAACGTAGTTTATTGTTAAGAATCAGAGACAGTCATCATCATGAATGATGTAGTCATCGTCATCATCCTCGCCACAAGAACAATTATTGTTGTGTCTGATTTAATTTTCATTGTCACTATTTTTGCAGAATTTGCACATTCATCCGAAAAGGAATAATATACACATGTGGTGGTGGTGGAGGTGGTACGATGGTGAAAATACTTTTTGGATGACTAGTTGTTTTATTTTTATTTTTTGGAGGAAGTAGCAAGCGAACAGACGGATGAGACTTATTTTCCTTACAATTCGCAAATAGCAATCTGATTGATTGCAGGAATGAGATTAGTAGAGGATGGATGGAATTTATGTGGATGTTTGAAAGGTATACTTGAACAGTCTGTTTTTGTCTGTGTGCGCACATACTATGTACCTACTTACTTACCTTGCATAAATGATTTCGCATCTTTTGCTTATAGTTAGCTAGCAATGCTCACGTCTCCTTCATGTCCTTCAGTGGACAGGATGTGGTCTGACTTGTGTAGTTACTGTACTGCTTTTGATGTCAAGTATACATGTGTGATATTGACAAGCTCACTTGTATGTAAAATGAACGTTCATGCACCAAACTTAGAAATGGAACGAGCAATCTAGACGCATTACAACAAGCATCAAAAGTTATTAAGAGCTTTGATCAAAATGGATTATAAAAACGTTCAATTAACTATTAATGACGGAGTGGAGGTACATCTACGGAATATTGTACATATACGACCTATACTCTACGACCTATCTATACTCTATAAAAAGTCATTGGATCAGACTAGACTCGCGACTCAAAAGCGGAGAATAGAAAATTATTATTGCGTTACGTTGTTATAATGAAGCTCTTGAACTCTGCTGAATCTGTCGTAAAACTGTTTGCCTCTCTTCTGTAGAATAGCAGCAGTGGCAGCGAAGGATTAATTGGCTCAATTCAATGACGCATATTACACGACAGTGCACAAACACGTGTTGTTGTACAATGTTACTCGCTTTAAAACTTTTTTTAGGTACATATACGGTGTTTGGTGGTACATACACACGCACAGATACATAGCTATGTCAAATGTCAGAAGAAGAACGGCAAAAAAAAAACTTTGTCTACATTGTATTGTCGGCAAGCTACACTTTTGTCTGCCGAGAGAGAGAGAGAGAGAGAGATGTTTTACGAGAGGATTATTAAGCTGCTAAAAATAGACTATAGAATAGACAGGGAAGTATATATAGATACACATAATATTATTATGTAGTATGTGCTTACCTATTACTTGAGTGAGTTTGTTAGTACAGAAAATAATAATGATAAGCCGGTATTCTCGCAATTAACTAAACAAAGACCAGTCTGATTTTATGCCGAATCAACTTTGCCGTCTTCTCTTCCCAAAAAAGTAAAGTTGATAATAATTGTCTGTTGAATTATTAAATACTCCAATTATACAGAATTAGCTATGCCCCTCAACCATTTGCCTGTCTTCTTTCTCAATGTACACATACGTAGTTAAAAACAAAGTTGCGAGGTACTAGAAAGCGACCGGCATTTTCCACGTTTTTTTCTCAGTTATTTCTCCAACAGTCAAATCATGTGATGATGATAATGATGATCACCCTGTACATAATTTTAATGGCATGTCTACTTCCATTTAAAGATGACATCACTCACTCACCAGTTATCTATCATTTTATTCCGGAGTCACTTCCTGATTCGTAATTCGTATACTGTTCTACTCCACATTTCTCAGTTTTTATTTTGCTTGAGCGTATTCATCATATATAACCCTCATGTATCTTGTACCAATGTTTATTTGAATGATAAAATCTTGTAATATTTTATATTATATATTTTTTTTGTTTTAACCTTTTTTACAGAAATGATCTCAAAAAAATGACGATGATGATGATTGTAAAAGTAAGCATGTCATGGTGTCATTGGCAGCTCAGCTATAAGCAGCTGCTAAACTGCGCTTTGCTTCATTGCCTGTCTTTGTCTACCTTCATACAAATAATGATGATAATAATTCCATCTGTGGCATTATGATAAATGGGTGTATCAACATGCTTTTTATTTTCATTTTAGGGCAAAGTTCACAAAATTTTTTGCTGTTCATTTCATTCTACTTTATTAAAACTGTTCATAATAATAATATATTATTCATGTTGTTTATGTAGCAATTTTTTTTCTGCATGAACAACCAAAAATGTTGACTGCATATTATGGAGATTTGAAGAGGGAGAGAGAGAGAGAGCAATCACATTTCTTATGCTGACGGAAAGAAACACAAAAAAATGCAGAGGGACATTTTTTGTGAACTTTTTGCTTCCCTACGTGTACACACAAATTCTCTCTCTCTCCTGTCATATGTCACGTCACGTCCAGTTTGTCAGTCAGTTAGTGTTCTGGAATAACAGAATACCAAGTTGCATTTTCAATGCTCTCATGTTCCTACTACTGCAAACGGAAAAGAGATTAAAAAGAAAAGGCAAAAAAGTGTAATTTATGCGAATGAAAAATGACTCTGCTTGCTATCCTATTCTGCTGTCTTCTCTTTGCATTCTTAAGTGACTTGAACATTTTCCTTTATACTAATACCTACATACAAACACTAAAAGGAACAGCGTAACTGATTTACTACTTAAAGCAGATTTTGATATTGAATATGCCATTTAAAAAATTGCTTGACCATCGTGTTTGATTTGTTGTTACTGTCATTTAATCCCAGTTTGCCCATAGTGTTCATTGGATTCAATATTTTTTACGTCTGCCAGACTGATCACGTACATATTTGGTTTTCGTTTAAAAAAAATGAAATGATGCAACTTGACATACTTTTGACACTACATATTATTATATCACCTCGCTGTATTATTGTTGTCCTGCTGGGTCGGTAGTAGTGGTTTCTTTCTGTTGGAAATGTTATAATAGGAAATGAAATGAAAGTACAGTCATCCTTCAGTAAAAGTCAAGAACATGACATACATTATAAAATGCAAGCTTGTTGGTATATATGAGCAATATGTGTGCATACAGACGTGCTTTGTTCCCTCCAGCAGCAGAAGAAAATTCTAAAATGTGGTTGTAGTTCGTGTGCGTCGTCGACTATGACTAATTTAAGTATAGACAGAGAGAGAGTAGAACCCTTTTACGTAAGCGCTCTACTTTGTAATACATAATGGGCAAAAGGGCTCTCCTCTAATAAAATAATGGACTGAAATTAACGATTACGAGAGCTACTCACGAACCAGCAATCCCTAATGAGTAGTCTATAACTCCTACGTGCGTACAAATCCGAATAATATTGAAGTAATCAAAGTACAAGAGAAAAATATGCAAGCATTGTATACTTTTCATCATTTTTTTTCACAGACTTGCTTGTCACGTTACTTGATACAAAATTGTGAGTCATTTTCTGGATTCTTCCGAAGACCAAGACCACCGCTGCTAGTACAAAAACCACCGCATACACCAAAACGACAAGTTCTTTGTTTTGTCTGAATACCGTGTGTGCAGGCTTATATTACCTTTGTGCACGACGCTTACCGCATGACGATTCATTTTCTACCATTTTATATATACATATTATAAATACCACTATAATAAGCTGTTGTTAAAGACAGGACCATGTGACGACGACGACGACCGTTTGCAGCAGATTGCTGGCCATTGACCTTAATTAAAAGGCTTATTTAACCGTCGATAAATTGACTTTGACTTGACCAGGTAAGCATGATGCATGCATGCACTCGATACTGATACCACTTTAACTTTACTGATAAGTATCTATCTGTTATTACTTCTGGGATGGTGGTGATAAGCTGTTATATGCATTCAATCAGCCCTTTAAATTAGCCCAGTAATGAAGATAAGCACCAACGTGCAGAGTACACAAAGCACTTTATTTCCTCACTTCACTCACTCGTCTTACTTGACTCATTATTATCATGGCCCTGCCTGATAATAGCAGCAGTCATCAAACAGCAAAAAAAAACCGTCATGTTGTGTCATCATCGTGAAATGAGTAAAGATCGATTACACAACTGCTTTTACCGCAAGTTTCAACACGCAGACACACACACACACGCGAATGACTAGTTGTATGACAATGACCATCAACAAAAACGTAAATTGTGAGTGAGTGAACATTATTGATTATTTACTAAAACCACTGATTATGTACTTTTGGGTTACGCAAAGAAACGTAAAAATTCCAACAAAAACTATCTTGGAAAAACGCCCCCCACTGTCAACCAGCAAAACGTCAAAAAAGGAAATATAATTATCGCGTATTTTTCATTTTTATTTGCTTTATTAAAGTGATTAAGGCAAACGTAAACCGATGACCTCAATCATCAACATCGTCATAATCAACATTAACAGACATCGTAGTGTTGGCAAATGATTCTAAAACCTCAACCGCGGCAAATCATTGGACTTCAATTTTGTTGTAATGTTCCTTGTTGTAGCTGCTGCTGTACAACGAGAACACGGTATTTCCCTAAAATATGTGCCTAGTATTATTTGCTGTAAATAAAAAGCTAAAGCTCAAAAAAACAATAAAATACCTACTTACTAAACCAACAAAAAAAGTCCACGTTTTTTCCTCTTGTTTAATTTATAACAAAAATGAACAAAGAAGCAGCATTGTAATTTTCTGCTTTGCTTTAAGTATAACAAACAGAATGACAAAAATTGTGTATTTAGCAATAATATGAGCAAACAAACAGACACGGAAAAATAGGAGACAATGACCCAGAACAAGGCAAACAAAGAGCAGCAAGCAGCAACAGAAGAACAGTAGATAAACCATGAAAGAAGAAAAACCCATACAACAAGCCAAAAAGCCAAGCAAGCAGAACAACAACAGCAGCAGCAGCAGCAGGTCAGAGCAACGCGATTAAATATTAAATCAATCCATCCATTCGCAACGAAGAAACGTGCATGCAAGAAAAAAAAGAGGAAAATGTATAAAGGCACAAGGAATAATCATTTTGAAACAGGAATGGAATTATGTTCTTGTCATGCAAATATGCAATGAGCACAGAATGGTCCGTGTTATCCAATCCAACAAACAGCATTTCTGATCTAAATACATACATATTGTAATTTTTGTAATTCCGATGATGACAACAGCCCTATTTACTTATAAAGCCTAGAGTATAGCTACATAGTATGCACATATCATGTGGTGTGCAAATTACATTCTGCTGGAAAGTACAAACAAACGTGCATCACAGAACAACAATAATAATAATACGACTACAGACCAGAACATATTTCGGATTACAGTAAACCGATAAT
>JAHZMT010000493.1:0-10885 GCA_027743785.1 Sinhomidia bicolor
CCGATGATGACGATGAAAATGACGAGGCATATATGTACTCATGCATATGCTTGTTGTACGTTATTACAGGTTCTTCTGGTACAAGTACAATTACATTTACATCCAGTTTATTATTATTATTATTATTGCATTGATATTTTTATATAATAAGTTTTTGAATACATTACTTTATCTCACCAACAACAACAACTATTTCACTGGTACGTTACTTACCATTATTATTAATAATGCTGTGCTGCTACCACCACTGGCCAACATTTTATACCTGGCTGTTGCCGTTTTTTCTACATGAAGATATAGCGCATCGTGTTTGATGTAGGGATGAAAATAAGGATACGTATTTACAAGTAGATATTATGGCATTTCTCTCTGACAATAAGTATACCTAAATATTATATAAAATGCAACGTGTTTGGTGTGTGGAAGTAGTGGATTTTTTTTTAAAGTTATGGATGGCTGAGTTTACTGGCAAAGCGCACCATCAAACAGCAGCAATATTATAAAGAGAAACTCGCTCTTGTTTTCACAAAGGGGGATGGATGATGATGATAGGGTTGTTCCATAACAATTTTTTAAACCATTTTTTGGCTTCTGACTGCTGGCCCGCTTTACTTGCTCAGTTTTATTTATGCTGTGGAAGAGCACTTTGCTGTACAGAAAGCATTCCAGTTTTTTTACCTGTGTGTTGTGCACTCTATAACTTGCTATAATCCAAATGTGGTGGTGCCTTGTTTAATAAAGTTTTACTTTAAAAAAAATATACCCTTTTGGCTAAAAATACGAAGGTGGAGAAGAGTTGTAGAGAAGAACATAAGGACCAGTATTATCGGGATTAGTAGTGGAATGTGTGGTCATTCTCAAAGAAATGTTTTACAGGGATTAATCCTAGTTTTCCTACAGGGGGAGAGATTAAATTAGTAGAGTGCAGGTGCTGAGTCGAGCAGCTTGAGTCTTTTTTTCATATTTTTTTTAGCTTGAGGACAGAGTTAAACTGTGTAATTTCTCGTTGAAGAATTTATTTGTCATCATGATGATGATGAGTTTGATCATCATCATCAGAAAAGTCGATAGGGTGCCTTGTGTTGTGTTTTCTCGTGTTATTGTCGGTCGGCAGGTAATTGGGTGGTGGAGGTAGTAGGAGGAGAACAGAAAGAAAAATAATAATAAATTGCTGGTGTTTGTGCATTCCATTGTAGCTTGTAGGAATTTTTCTCAGGAAAGCTCGCAGAGTTTTTCCATAACATATTATATTTTCTAGTTGAGCACAGAGAGCTTTTTTACTTGACATGGTCCATCATAAAGAAGAGTCTCTGACTCTAAAAAATCAAACTATAAATACGTCAGAAAGATGCATTTCTGCTGCCGATAATCATAATAATAAAAGTAACACAAGTGAGTACAATGTTCCATTTGCCCCCTCTACAACAAAAACATATCATTTAATATTATGTGAACAGATCGTGAAAGAAGTGATTATTTCTGAAACGGAGATCAGAACTAGTGGTCCTCTGGGATTACACCAACAAGCAAATTCCTCTGCTTCTTCAACATCAACCGCAGCAGCAGCAACGTCCAATGCAATTTTACCACCTCACAGATCCTTGTCTTCCGGAACATTACCCCGGTGTTCCACATCTTTAGTAACATCTTCATCCCCGTCAACAACGGCAGTACCTCCTTCGCAGCCACCACCTCAAATACCGCCAGCAGCATCAACTGCCTTGCTAACTCCGGAATACATTAAAAAATTTCAGAATAAAAAACTCACCAAGCATCTTGCATGGAAGGATGAGAGAAGAGCTGTAAGTTTTATATTGTTTTATGCACTGAGCACAGCACAAAATGCACGTTGCACTCATTGCCAACACTTTCATGGCTTTCAGTTTTACTTTATTAACGACACTCGCACCCTTTGTTTTATTTTCACCCTTCTCTTCTTCAATAAAGAAGCCTTATTAACACAACAAGGGTCGAGTAGCATTACTGACCCATGCGTTAATATTTTTTTAAAAAATGATACCTTTGTTTCACATCGTAGTAGTATTTTTTTGTCGTGCACAGCTTCCTTCTCTCAGCTTTTAAATTAAGCCGTACAATTCAAAGCCACACGCACGCACCTTCACAAGAATTTCGATTGCTTGCACACTCCACTACATGGAATAATGCCTTCAAAGAGCTCTCATTTCACATTGAAATTTAATAGCATATAATATACTACTGCCGTTACAAATGTATATAGGGAACTAAGGCCATGTATCAGTATCGATACGAAAAAATAATTCAAGAGAAGCCAATTTAATTTATTCTTGCATGATGTGTGCAGCTTTGCCATCTGTTAGTTATGTAGCAAATATATATTTATTTTTTTTGAAAAAGAAAATTTGAAAAACAGAGAGAATGAATATACAGCAAGCAAGCAGCACATGGTATCATTATAGCGCATCGTTCGTCGTGAGTGCATATATTATTATTATTATTATTATATGCAGTCTGCACATGTTCTTTATCCTCTCAAAAAACCTTACTTTGTTTCGAGTGTGGCAGAATGAAGTATTCTTTACGGTATTTACGAAGATGAGCTTGACAGTCTACATGATCATCGCAACAAGTTCAAAATGCAAAGCACGCCGTGCCGGAGGAATCATCGTAATGCATCACAATATCTATGAGCTTGCCCTAGGAAAGAAATAAATTCAGTTTTTTTGTAGACATATGGACAATGAACAACGAAGATGTCAAGAAACTTTAAGAGCTTTATGTATTGTTATGTAACAACTACTATTTATTCGTCTTTGTTAATTTTGTTAGAGTATTAAAGGTTAAATAGGCAAACGTGATGCAGTAACCTACTTACTAGCAGGTGTGTAGGATTTAAGAATTAGCAGAGAAGAAAACTGTTTTCTTCAAATGCATTTATGCATTCTAAATTTTTGTATGAATAATTAATATCCGATATGACGATGAGTTTGAACCGCTTTTATTACTAAAAAGTACTGTAATTGTTTAGAAATTTATGTTGTACTATAAGTAGGACACCAACGAATTTTTCAAGTAGGTTCTTTCAAGTTGACGATTTTTGCTTCACATACAGCAATCTGCATTTCTAAATTAAAGTAAAAACATGTTCGACGTCAAAATCAGCATTCAAGGGGTTTGGTAAATTCGCTGTGCTTACAATTTTAAACTCCGTATCGGAATTTGAACTTTTTTCTCTTTCTGTCATTCATGAAAACTTGACCTTCATGGTCAACGAAAAGCATTTTTAGCTAGAGTCCACGAAAGCTATGAAATGTGGACATCATAAATTCACTGAAAACGGCATTCTGTAAAAAGTTCAAAAATAATAGACAGCATTTTCATGGCATATTATTCACGAAGAAACAGCACATAAAGTCAAACGTGCTACAAGAGTTTTCACAGCTTTTCTCAGAAAATTTCTTTTTCCACTCTCTCGTCCTTTACCTATTCATTAGATTAGCTTTTAGTAGCTGTCTCCTTCCTACGTTTTATGTGATTTGTCGAATACCAAAAAAAAACAACAAAACTTGTTTGTATTTCAACTTACATTTTTTTATTATTATTATCGCTCCACTCTACAACAGCATTCAACACTATCACAATTTTCTGCAACAAAATTTGATGGTGGTGGTGGCTCGGTGGCTGACTGGCTGTGTACTTAAAATATGTTGGATGGTGAGCGGAGGAAGGACGATATATATATGTAATAGCAAACATGGCTTATTTATTGACTGCAAATATTAAGGTGGTCATGTTTGACGTTAAATATACCTACTTATAAACCAGGCTTTATGTATGCTCTTGCCCTTCTTCTTCTTCTTTGTGGTATTTGTACAGCTAATATTTACCATAATATCATATCACATCGCATCAAGATGATGATGATGAGTGTGTAAACGAAACGTGTAGGAATTCATTTCACAGTCTGCAAACTTATCAGCAGCGCTAAATTCTTTACACAGGGTTTTTTTACAAAGAGCAGAGAAAAAAACACGGCTACCTGTTTTTCTTCGAACAAGTTCTTTTCTTCTTTGTCAGAATTTTCGTGACTCTCGTATTTGCAAGAAACCCAGAATAAGAATACAGACAAGTTATATGTAATGACTTCTACTTGCCTTTTCTGTTTTGTATTGTTTTTTACTGCAGGAGAATGAATGAACCTCCAGGCTTCTGAGTAGTTTACACCTTCATGACGAATATTATTATTAATTTAAATTATCATAAAAAATAAACCTGAATTGAATGAAAAGAAGAGACCAAGAGCCAGACATGCGAATGAATGAACCTCCAGGCTTCTGAGTAGTTTACACCTTCATGACGAATATTATTATTAATTTAAATTATCATAAAAAATAAACCTGAATTGAATGAAAAGAAGAGACCAAGAGCCAGTACTAGCACTTATGCATTGTTTTTTTTTAAATCAAATTTTATTCTAGAGAAAGGCTAAAAAAATTATCATTACATGACAGTTACGTTTCTAGCTCGTAAACATGCGTAACTTGATCCTAAAGATGGTGTTAATTAATTAAGATGTGCGGTTTGTGATTTACGTACTGACAGAATTAATTGGTAAAGCACCACGTTTTGTAGGGTAGGTAGCAGAAAATTTTATCAGGTTTAAAAGGCACTGCATTTTTGAAAACAAAAAACTTTTAATGCATGACAGGTACGACAGTACAATTCTCTAAAAAAATGTTATATTAAACGAAGAAAGTCACACAACTCTCAAGACCGGAAGCATGATGATGGTCATGTTATTGAGTATAGTCGTTCGTATGCAAGTCAATCGTCGTCAGAAACAATATAAACCAAAGAATGAAAAGTTTTCTTTAAAACTAGGCTTTAATTTTATTATTGGAGTTTTCCGCCTTTTCCGCTTTCAGTCATATTTTCTGCACACAAACAAACAGCAAGTTAGGAAGAACCTAAGCCTATGTTGCTGCTAAATAATGTCATGTTTAAGCTTATCGTGCTTGCAGAAAGGTCGTACTTGCTCATCGTGTCAAGTGGTCGTCAGCAGAGGTGAGGTGCGTCAAAACGTCACCAAGCAAATGTGGTTTTCGCTTTCATTCTCAAATGAGTTTTAAAAATGTCTCTCTTCTGTATTTACAGCAAAAAAATTTTAAAGCAAGGCTAAGTTGCTTGCTTGCTGTTGTTGACGATAAATATTGCAGTAGCAGCGGTTAAAAATGGGAGCAGCAACAGAAGTAGCAGTTTAGAAAAGTTGTTTGCTTGCTGTTGTTGACGATAAATATTGCAGTAGCAGCGGTTAAAAATGGGAGCAGCAACAGAAGTAGCAGTTTAGAAAATTATAATGCCTATTCATTCACCACCACACATTCAGCATATTGTGCTTTTACGCTTTTTTCACTTGCATTGTTATTATAGCACAAAATGTGCAATGATTATAGTGTATGTACTACTGCATACTGCGGATAAGTGTATAGTGCCACCAAATTAATGGCTATTATTAACAGTGGTTGTAACGTAGTTTTAATGTTTTTGTTTGCCAGCAAAAGGGTATCCACCTCAGCGCTGCCTTTACAAAAAGCTAAAATAAAAGAACTCTCATTTTCAAGTTTAATTGAATGAAAGAGAAAAAAAAAGTAAATTACAGGTATTTGCACATTATGTCGCTTTAAAAGTTTTTTATGACTTTTTCTTCAGCTCTATTATACTGCAAAAAAAGAAGATTTTTTTTTGATCCTGCATATAAATATATATATATATTGACCCAACCAACTGTCATGTCGTGTTTAACGTCCTGTCTATGTATGTTGTTTTTTTCTCTAAATTTTCAGTTGACACTTGACAGCGAGACAGCAAAGGAGCTACAAAATCAACTGGCAGCTCATCAGCAACAACAGCAAAAGGCCTTGTCTTCGGGAACGTCAACGATTAGGAGAAGTGGCAGCGCTTTTGAATTGGAAAAGTTGATTGAGGTAAGAGGTTTTTTAAATCCTTTTCTCGTGACTTTTAAAGGTCATGCTAATTTAATAATTGTGAAATATTTTGTCAACAATGGCAGTATATAGCTGTTAATA
This sequence comes from Sinhomidia bicolor, assembly GCA_027743785.1. Lineage (NCBI taxonomy): Eukaryota > Metazoa > Arthropoda > Collembola > Entomobryomorpha > Entomobryidae > Sinhomidia > Sinhomidia bicolor. The sequence goes on from JAHZMT010000493.1 coordinate 6,066, forward strand.
GGAGAGAGATTTCATTGGAAAGATAAGAGTCGTTTTAAAAGTATTTTTGTGGAGTTTTTCTCTACTGGGTGTTTATACAGTCGGTAATGAAGTCTATTTATGTGACATGTAAAAAATAAGCGAATAAAAAAAAGTTCCATAAAATGACAAACGAACGACAAATAATATTTTTAAAGTGATCACCACGACTTTTGTGTGTATATACTTACTTGTATGATTGTATGTATATATTAATGTGTGAACAAGATGAGAGAACATTTTACCTTTTATCATCGGATAACGTGTGTGTAATAAAAAAGTGTCGTAGTCCGTACTAGTGTCATTAACATGTTCGGCAGGTTTTTTTCCCTCTGAAATAAAATGAAATGGTAGTATATAGTGTGGTCATAAATTGAATGAGGATATATTCTATCGTGATATGGTCATAACAGTGGGGATTAGCACCAGTGCATTTAGAAATGTGATTGTGAATATATTGAAAAACTGCGAATTTTGATCCATCTTGGATGGTTGTACTTTTTTCATATATGTACATAAGTATCATTCAAATGAAGTGAATGAGATTATGGTCAAAAAACGAGTTGAATCAAGTTATTATAATGATGCTGTTAATGATCTTGATGAGCTGAGGATGTATATGTACTTCAAATTGCTGTTGTGATTGAGATTAAGTGGAGTAATAATATCATGTTTTATTGCACTTGTGATATGTTCAACTTTTATAGTAGCAGTTGATTGTAAAGAAAGACAAGAAAGTCAGAGTCGCCTCGCCATCATCATCAATGCATCATCAACAACATCAATGCGTCGTATTTATAGTAGCAGTTGATTGTAAAGAAAGACAAGAAAGTCAGAGTCGCCTCGCCATCATCATCAATGCATCGTGTATCATCGATAGATTGTGTTGTAATAATCTTACTCAAACTGTGAAAAGTGTACCTTAAATGACGAACCGGTATATTATCCTCATGCATGTGAGGAGTATATATGCAACTTTGCAACTTGTGCATTTTTAGTCAAAAAAGAAAATCAAAAAAAAGTTGTTGTGATTGTTAATAATATGCATGGCAAAAGTTTGTTTTTTAAACCATAAATCAGACTGTATAATTTTTCGCTTTTACAGGGATTATTAGCAGTCTTCACTGCATATGTTTTAGAACAAAATCCCGTTAAATCAATTGATTTGAAGATGTTCAAATTATCCTCGTTGGATGGATCGTTGTTGTACAAGTGAACGATTTTCAACTTTTGTAAAGAAAACGACATTTATGGCACGATAACAATAGTAAATAACTAGGAATCGATATTTTCTTGTAATAGTAGCAGGATGCAACACTTGAGAATTTATTGTTTGACAATGTATTTCTTTTATTGAGAAATACTTCAAATAATAAAAAGGCTTTTAGGTATATGCATGTTTCTCCGATCCAACAAATCGATATTTTCTTGTAATAGTAGCAGGATGCAACACTTGAGAATTTATTGTTTGACAATGTATTTCTTTTATTGAGAAATACTTCAAATAATAAAAAGGCTTGTAGGTATGCATGTTTCTCCGATCCAACTCTCATGTTCTAGATTATTACAATGCATCCATTTATGTATAGCAATAAAACAAATTGAGTTTCTGCAATTTAATATTATTATTATTAGATTACTTTATTCTAGTGAAGCAAAATTCCTTAAAATTACTCAATTATTGTATTTATTTCATCACCACAAAATCATGCAGGGTAAGCTTTTACACTGTAATAATGCAAAGGGAACTTGTTACAGTTATCTCAATTATGATTAGGGGATGTTCATAATTAGTAAAATGAATAGACTATAAATTGCAACAAACAAGAATAGGACGGGTACACATTAGATATAATCACAGTGCTCTTAGTATTAGAAATTTTGCAAGTAAACTCTGTGCAAGCTCAATTGTTATTTTATTGCTACTTTTTATTTTATTTGCCTCATAAAAGCCCAGAATAACACCGTCGCATCAAACCCTGTTGTTTTGTAACGTTTGCAATGATATCGATTAAAATAGCTAAACGAAACTATAATAAGCAAGTTTACAAATGTAATATAATTTTGTTGGCAAGTTGCATTGTTGATTGTGACTTGTTTCTTGCCAGAGAAACGACAAAAAGGTACTTCATTTAAATATTCTAAAGACGATATTATACCGTGAGGAATCACGAAAAAGATTACATACGAGCATTTATCTATCTACCTACCTACCTAAAACTGTTTAAAAGACAAAAAAATGTCGTCGTCAGGATAAGAGATAAGACTAAAAAGACATGTCTCGCCATCAGATATGGTAATGGGAAATGATTGAAATTTCCTGGAAACCGCTACCGTAACATGCGGTTTGCCTTTTTTTCTTTCATTCTCTTTGGTTGGTCTTCTTGGCTTTGCTCTACTCTTTTTTTTGCAGTTTTTTTTTCATACAATACTTTGCCCTTGGGCCCCATTTGTTTTACAGACTGATGCCGCTGCTGTTGTGCCGTGTGTTGTGTTGCTGCTCCTTCTTTTTTTCTGCATTAATAAATGCCATTTATCTTGTCAGACTTAATTCAAGTTTGCACTAAAACATCTCTCTGCATTTTTTATAGTCAAAACAGTAGTAGTAGTGGTGGTGGTGGTGGAGTCACCGGCAATTTGTGAATAAGAATGTAAAAGAGTTTCATTATGAGAACGGATGCGAAATGACAGCCTTTTAAGAATTTTGCGTTTGTCACGGAACAACAGCGTCATTAACGACAAAGGAGGCGTTTTGGGCATACCATTGAAAAGTAAAAAAAAAAAGATACATAAAAACAGACCGAAAGGCAACATATCACATTGCGCTGAGGTGGCATTGCTGGCACCATCATCATTTTCTTTGCAACACACACGCAGATTTGCAATTAGATATTTGAAGTAGTAATTGGACGTGAAGGCCCACATCGTGTAGCAGTATATCATTTTTTGTCAAATTTTCAACCGTTTTTATTTACTTCACTCGAGTTGTTTACGTTTCATAATAATTATTATTGTAACATGAACAAAAATGTTGTGGAAGGAAGGTGCGGTTATAAAGCCGATTTGAATCTTGTGCATTTTTCTACAGTCAGCTTAACATTCAATGTTTGTCTTTAAGCAAAATTTTTTTTTTTTGCGTTATCTTGTTAAGCAATCAATATGGTCTATGCAAAATAAACGTAATGAAGAAGAAAAAGATGGCACATGGAATGTGAATTAGACGAAATCCTGGGTGGTAAAATGTTTGTAATTTGAGACGGCACAATAACAGTTTCTTTAAACAAATCTTATCGCGATCTGGAAACAATCTAATCAATAAAATAAAATCATGCAAGCAACCTATAAGACAAATACTGTACACTGTTGGTACTAGCACCACCCCTTTGACCATTTTTGAAATTATTTATGCCAATTGTTGCAGGATGTTTTATAATTATGACGTGATATAAAGCTTTATACTGCGGATTAAAACTTTTTGTAAAGTTTTATTAAGACACTGATGATGACTAATAGTCTACAGTAGTGTACGCATGTCACTTATTGTTTTAATCATGATCGTTGTAAATAATCAAGCAGGTCATTCTTGATGGCTTAAATAATAATTTGAATAAAAAATCAAATGATGCATTTCAACTCGTAAATGTAAAGGAAATTTTTGCAACAGAATCAATATACTCAATACACTTAAGTTTTTACAGATACACGACCGTTACTCACTTGAAGAAATGCACACACACTTTGACTTGTGTATATGTATATACCACCGACATCGTTATTAGCAGTAGCCGGCGCATTACATGTAATCTTGTTGATAATATGTTCAATACTAATCCTCCCCTAGAAAAAATAATAATAACTGAGAACAAAAGGAGAATTAACATATAAATGATGTTGAATCCTGTAATTGAATGCTTATTTTTACTTGTTTCTCTTTATAATGACCACATTAAGTTTTTTGAGTTTTCAAACAACAAATTAAGCATTTTATGAAGTAAAAACGTTATACCCTCTTTGCAAGCAAAAGTTCTCTATGATATTATTAACTGTTGCGGAGTAGACATGCAGTTTGAGATTAGATATTGTTTAAAACCTTTTTTAGTTGAATCCTGTAATTGAATGCTTATTTTTACTTGTTTCTCTTTATAATGACCACATTAAGTTTTTTGAGTTTTCAAACAACAAATTAAGCATTTTGTGTAGTAAAAACGTTATACCCTCTTTGCAAGCAAAAGTTCTCTATGATATTAACAAACTGTTGCGGAGTAGACATGCTTTTTGAGATTAGATATTGTTTAAAACCTTTACGCTATAGTTGCGCGAAACACTTTATTACAAGATTTATTGTTAATGAGCATGTAATTGCAGGTTGCAAAAAAAGTAAAGAAATTGCCGCACATAAAGGTACTGACTGGCAGACGCTTTTAAAATTAGATACATTTTACGACAGTAAAACTGATCTTGCATACATATTTTTTTTTACAGTAAAGAGTTCACCTGCCTCATCATGGGCTGTTTTTTTTTCATTTACAGTTTGCGTAGCTTGACATCATCATATCATTTGAATTTAAGTTGACTAGCCAAGAAAAATTTATATGGTTAAAAACAATGAATTCAAATGCAAACAACTTGTGATGGATTATTTTTTTAAATGAATGGGTGGTGGCTCAAAATGCTCCTTCCAAGCTACGTATATACATATATTTCTAATAAAAAGTGTGCCTATGTAATCTTTTTGGAATTTCACCAAATTCCTATTTTCGCAATGATGACAGGTATAATTTTACAATATTAATTGATTTGAT
>JAHZMT010000494.1:0-18129 GCA_027743785.1 Sinhomidia bicolor
GAAACGCATTGTGATCTATGCAGTCGTTGTTATAGACATCTCAAAAAAATTGGAAATAAACAAACTACAAAAATCAGTCCCGTATGTCTACCTGCCTAAATATACATCTTGGGACCTCTTCTTATCGCTTTTCTATTTTGTTTTTTTAAAGCATGGAAACTCTTTGGTATAGACTATAGCTTTAAAGATAGAATCAAAATGTAAACAGTTGAACTGTTTTCGAAATACAGCGGAAACACTATAAAATCCTTCAGATGCACGAGATTTGGTGCATTTAAAAAAAATTATGTAGCAGCTTGTCGTTGTATATGTTTTAGTTTTTAAAGCAAAAAAAATCGAAAGTAAACTAGAATTATGTCATCTTTCAAATTATGTTAATGTATTTCGCCAGTTTTGATTGCCAAATCAGTTCAGCCATATCAATTTCTGAATAAAACTGATATTCTTCGAAAGCTCCACCTATTGGGTTTTCAAAGCGGCTTGCGTTAATTGTTTTGTGTGTTTCAATTTGAAACTTTCAAATCAATGATTATAAAATTTGACGACAATCAGGCATGTAATATGTTGGAATTTCCTTTAAAATAATATCTTTGATGACAATAAACTGACAAGACATTCTTTCTGTCTACATTTTTCAAAACTGATGAACATTTTAAAGTGAAATAAAATATTCACAGGGATAACTGCGCATTATTTCACTCATCGTCAATCATTTGAAACCACCAAGGCTAGATTATTTTTTACGCTTCATACTACCAATAAAAACTCAAAAAATAGCCATGCGCAAAAACGTAATATGTGTTCTAGAGGTGTATACGGTTAAAAAAATATATTTCACCATTTAAATGAAACGAACAGAATAACGGTAAACTAAATAAATAAATACTTCTTAGAAAACATTAGAAACTCGTTTATGTTCTGAAGGCAACGTTTCAGGTAGATTAGGTAGAAGTAATCGTAATTCTCAACAGAGCTAAAGAGTAAGATCCAATATTTATTGTAAAGGACAGATCCAATGATATATTGCGGCAAGTATTCACACAGTTGGAATTAATTATGTAAATATTTTAAACGTAAATTTGCAATCTTTTGACTGTTCGTTTGAACCGGAACAAAACCGGAAAAGTAATAAAAATCGTATTTTTGATCGTTGCGAAAATATTGTTTGAATGTTCTAGATGGTCAAATTGATAAAGTATGGTTGTTTCGCTGACTTTGTCGATGATGACAGAAGGAAAAGACGGTTAAAATATATATTTTACTTTCATAAAATCTCTGCTTTAAAAAATATTTTTTATATGTGCCTATGTACAATGTATGTATATATTAAGATATTTACATGATAATAGTGATCATCAGTATCATAAATAAATGCAATGTCTTCAACAATAAGAAGGTGAATATGATAAAAATGGTATGTATGTAACGGTATATTTTATCACAGTGCTTTACTGTGAATAAAACCAATGGCAGGGTTAACCAATTGAGCAATATATAACATTTTTCTTGGATTCAAAAAATTTAATGGCAATGGTACTAATATCCACGAACTGCGTCATGAACTTAAGGAGTCAGCTAACGAGGTGCATTAGGCCAAGTTCAAGTACGCAATAATTAAAGGGTGGATTCTAAAAAATCAGGAAACAGGAAATTCATAAACGCAATAAATGAAACTATTTAATAAACGCATAAATAAAGACACATCCATAACAGCACTGCAAATGCCGTTGCCACTTTTGATTATTAGGAACGGATGTACACACAATGTAATTACATAGTTATATAGGTATACAGCCTGGTGCAGAAAGAGAGAGAAAGCAACGAACTTGAAAAATAAAATTTTAAGGTCATTGAAACGCCTTTTCTCGAAATAATTTCAGTTTCATATTACCTTTCTTTCTCTAAATGACGGTTAAAGCGGTTGTAATAATGTTGTTGTTGGATTCTATACTACTTTGCGCGAAACTACTAATGTGTTTCAAAACGTTGTATACTTCGCATCAGTTGTTGATGTTAATGATGACTAACGTGACAAAACAAAGTGTTGCGAAACTTTTAGTTCATATAAATCGTTTACCATTTTATATTCCTATATCAGCACATTCTAAAAGTGCAAATTCTTACTTTGTTTTATCTCATATTGATGATCTTTTACTATATATCTTTTGGTTTCATCATTGTTGCCTGTAATGCTCCTGCTCTATCTTTCATTGTACCGACCTCCTGCCCCTTCTTCTCTTAGCAAAAAATCTCACCCTTTATGTTCAAAATGAAATAATCACCAACTTAAATCAGCCAGTGGGGGTGAATGGTGGTATCAAAACTTTTTAGAATTTTTTATTGTGACACTGGCACTGCTATCCTCGTTATAAACCCCGCACCTCGCATCCTGACCACATTGTGATTGTATTACTTTTAATGAAATTCAACAAACGTCATTTTTTCACAATTACAAACGTGATGATGATGAGCTTCCATCATGTCACAAAGATACAGAGAAACGAGCAAACGTTCTCAATGTTTTCAAAACGAATATGAGTACATCTTAGAATTTTTAATGTTTTGAGAACTTTTTCTGTAATTGGTCTTGTGCCGGTGTAGGACAACGTATATCTTAAAATCTTCGTCTCTTCGGGTGCTTCTCAAAATTTCAATGAAGTCAAGATTTATGTAACTGATACGATGACTATTATACTATATGGGTATATATAATATCAATACCTCCAATCTCCAATTTTAGTAGCAGGTTTCCTTGTGCCTATGCTCTTGAACTTAACCTGGATCACATAGACTCAATGTATTAAATCGAATAAAATGCTATATTCTTTGTTTCCATTGACCTGGACAAAGGAACAATTGAACTGATTGGCAGTACTACCTACTATTTGTGTTACGCTACTGCATTTTGAGCTGTAAGTACGAAGTACCAGTGGACAACAAAAATTAATTTTTAACCAAGAAGGTTATATCTCTTGGTTTTAGCTGCGTTGTTTTCAGAACGGCATGCACTGGAACTTGTTCATTTTGTCAATCAACTTTAACATTTAATAGCCTATTTGTACATTAATTGCTAATTTTTTAGTTTCATGGTGGCGCAACCATTTTCAAAATTCTGCTTTGAACATTGTCCAAGATTTCCATTTTTCTGATTTCTTTTTATCATTTTTCACCTGACAGAGTTCAGAAAGCCAAAAGCCATCTCTGCAACATTGCGATGATAGTTGATATTGATAGTATCGACTGGTCCGTCTGTATTATAACCAATAACATGTATTTTTATAAATATTTTTTATAATTAAAATATTCTTATTTATACTCATAACTCTTCTACGGATTACAGATCTTTACCATTTCTATTTTCTTTTAATTTTACATTAAATGTTTAAAATCAATTTTATTTTTACTATCAACTAAAGTAACACTAACTTTCAGTATTTAATTCTCATAAATTAGAATATGAAATGCATGTAATTAGACAGTAAATATTTCTCTTAGGTTTTTATTTCATTGAAAATTTCAAAGTCAAATATACTGCTAAATTCTACTTTACTCAGGTATGCATATAGGTAATCATTATCATTTAAATTTGACTCATCAAACAATGCAGGACATACATTTCTACTATGAAAGTTCAAACACGTTTCTATAAATTTAAAAAAATTGGACAAAAATCCAATAATCGAATATAGAAAAGAGTTTAATTCAGGTGCTGTTGTCGTTGAGTGTGTTAAAGGTCAAAACGTTTATTAGGCAATTATGTGAAAAGCATAACTGCTAGAAATGTTTTAATTTCCAAGCTATCATGTTCCCAGACAAATTGATTTCAAATAAAGGTTGGTGCTATATCTACATCGCACCTTGAAAAGGTTACAGAAAGAATATGAAATGGTTCTGTGAAAATACAGAAAAGGTTACTACAAATACAAAGAAATACAAAGTTAATATTTCAGCATCCACCGCCCATAAACTGTAACTTTTAACTGCAAGCCATTGTGTTGTATACATTTTATAATTTTTAAAGAATCAAATTTGCATTAAGTCGGTGTTTCATCCAGTACCTAAAAACGTCACGATGACTCGATTTGAGAAATATGTATATTTCAACATGTTAGGGAATAAATAAATCTGTCAGGTTCATCTGTTTCGAATAAATGATAAATCTTTAAACTGTTTCAAAACTTCCATTCCCTTTTTTCCCATATCCGACGTAAGCATACTGACGCTGATAAACGAGAAATCGATTATTATTAGATTTACCAGCTTACCCATTCATTACTCTCAATGACTTTCATTCAACTACAATCACAGTATGAAATTCAACATGTTGCAATACTTGCAATATACAATGTTACTACCTACCTACAACCTAAATTTGACTGAACAAACCCGTCAGAAAGGTGCAAAAAAGTTAGGACCGTCAATTTAACTTACATCACTCTCTTCTCGTGATAAACGAATTTCCTGGAAGTTACAGCAGACCGAAAAGGAAACAATTACTAGCGGCCAGAGTCCCAAATAATTAACGTAGAAAATTTTAACAAAAAGTTATTTATGTCACGCGGTTGACAGATGCATCAGATGCATGGACTGATTTGTACCATCAGTTAGCACAAAACACCTACTTGACAGAGACAATTACGGGGAAGAACCTGACTACTAAAGAATAACATTGATTTTTGAGCTACTTGCTTTCTATGAATAATATTTTAAGTACACATGCTAGTTCCTCTGTCATTCTGCACTCTTATTTAATCATCGCGACATCTTGTCTCTCTGCTAAGTTGTTGTTATAAGAGTATGTATACTATGAACTCCTGGATGTGGTTTCCTAGAAAGATACCAACAAATATACAGAATTTCTGAATATTTATGAAACAGAATGTGCACCTGGTGAAGAAAAATAAAAAAAGACAATTCATGCAAAATTATAATAGCACCTACTTCTCGCATCTGGCATGCTGAATTATTTACTACACCACTTGGTGTATATATGTAACATAATGAAATTACTTTTTTAAAATAATAATAATAATTGCTTCTTTGTACTTCTTTTGAAACTTTCACTAAAAAACTTACTTTACATTGAACAATTTTAATGTAAAAAGAAAGTTTAAGCAAGCTTACTTATATACTTTTTTTTTAGGATACACGTCATATCATATCATATATGCATCATACATGTTGAAATCAAACGAGGGTATCTTCCTGACGGAAAAATGTACACACAAAAGAATAAATGTGACATTTAGGTACTTATCTATCTACTCTTGTAATAGGTCTGTATTACGTACAGGAACAGTGATTGGCAGCAAGCAGTGATCGGAGACCCATTTGTTGACGGAGACTGAGAGTGTTTTCTCAAGCAATTTTTTTGAAAACTAATGTCTAGACAGAAAACCCTATAATCAAAATATGTTCAAAGTGCGACTTCCAGTAACAAATTTTGAAATCTTGACGGCTTTTAAAGGCTCCCGTTGAGCGTTAAAGTTCAAAATTGAGTGGAAACTGTCCCTTGAGATGAGATGAGTAACTGGTTGTTGAAATAGATAACAGTTTAAATAATATAACTGCTATAGTTTTTGAGATATCGTGTAGTCAAATAAACGGACGGACATATAGACAGTCATTTACACTTTACACAAAGGCTGTCGCTGTCTTCACATCTATAACCAATAACCATATTGTCTCATTTGGTACAAACTTGCATGTTAGGTAATAATCATCTTAATTTATTGCATTCATTTTTGTTACCAACTGGAAAGAATACTTGCCTGTCACGTGAGATGGAAATAGTTGTGGTATTTCCTCTCTCTCGACATGCTGATCCATCTGTAATTTATTTCCCTTTTTAGCAAAAATCAAACTACGCCAGCATATATAATAATGCAGGAAATTATGTACTGACAAGACAAGGACTACATATTTAGACACAAATCAAAGAGAAGCCCCATTTTTCTGAAAAATGGTTAGGCAATAAATTCTAATTTATTCACAGTTGAAATTTGTCTGCTATCAGATCACCTAAAAGACGGCTTGTCTCTCTATCGGATAAAAAATAAAACAAAAAAATGATGTGGCCGATTGAGGATATCAGCCGGTTACTATAATATTGGTCAAAAATCCATTGAAATCCAATCCTAAAAACCTATATTTATAATAAAATATTAGCATAATAGCTAGAAATACGAAAAGATTTTCAAAGTAAAAATTATTAAAATAGTGTAGGTGGACCTTGTGTAAAACATTACGAAGAAATTGAAACGAGTCCGAAATTTCCATTTTAAAGATTGAAAACAATTATTATACATACATACCTATTTACAAATATTACCTATGTTGCTGCTTTACTTTACTGGGGTCGTCCGTATAATGTATGTAAATCAAACCCTTCCTATTCATATTTTGAATTGAGTAAAGTTAAAAATTTTGCAGTTATTACAAACTTTCTCTATAACTTTTTGCATTTTAATTAATTTTCATTTACTACGTAGGTATACATTTTAAAAACTAAAAATCTACTATGAAAGTCGGTTAAAACGGAATACATATCAGGTTAGCAAAAGTATTGCAATAGACGCTTGTATAAGATCAAATTTTATGTATATCTCATTTCAGCAAGATTTTGAAATCCTGCCCCGGATCCTGACTGTTGCGATGATGAGGAGGGAAGCACAGGTTTTTAATTTTCGGACATGTGGAATAAAGATTATAATTACGATGACATTGCCAGCAAGCAACAGACAACCCGTGATATACAACAGATAACCAAGAGATAACTTAAAATTTTCTACTGCCTGTTAATTCCTGTTGTCGATTTCCATCTGAATTGCCAACAAATATTCTGGTATGATAAATGGTTCTTTATGGTTTTTCATGTATGCATAATGCATGTAATACATACCCATATACCTAATAATAGTAATATCAACTTAAAATCCCAACGCTTCAACTTTAGCGTACCTATGTCTTTGCGGCAAAAAATTCGTTGAAACAGGGATGACGTGTGCATCTGGCAGACATACATATAACAAAAATATGTACATAAATATGGAAATAAACTATGGAGGGATAGATGGGAGTGGAGGAACGCAAAACGCAACGCACACACTTGGTGGGAGAGAGAGAGAGAAAACAAGCACGAGTTTCAGTTTTCAATTTTATTATTACCATTCTCCAGCATATAAAATTCATCACTCTCTTTTTCTCTTATAGAATGTTTGATTTGCTCTTATAATTTACATTTGAGTTAAAAAGGTGACGAACATGCTTATGAATATGATGTTTCTGTTACCTATATACATATTACCGCAAAACTCCTGGAACTGACAGGAAAGACGTAAACACCAGGTGGCCGTAATGAAATATTCTTTGATTTTATAATCAAATTTTTAATTTTCCAGCTATCCGCACAGGGAAAAATACTATTAACTTTTTTGAATACGTTCTTATATGACAAGGAGAATATTGTATACAATCGTCGTAAGGGTTTATATGAAACAGAGAAAAAAAATTACTATAGTCAAGGACAGGAAATGGCGTGAAAAATTCAAAAGTCAAGTGTGCCTGCCGGACTTGTCTGAAAGCTAATGATGGAAAAAAATACAACTTCTCTTCGTTGTTATTATGACACAATTCAAATAAAATTATTGTTTTGACGTTACTTGTACTTGTGAGTTGACATCTCTTTACCACTTTCTTGCAAAGTAAAGTATACATATACCTATATATCACCTTGGCTTGACGGAATTTTCTCCAGATAATAGGAATTTACTAGTCAACCGACCAGCCATGAGTCCAAGGTTGCTGTATGCGTCAGATTTAAAAAAAATAAATTTGCTCTTCAAAAATACTTTTATCTCAAAAAATGTTTAAAGCAAATTTGATGATATGGCTAAGGATATGGTTAATATGTAATAATAAAAAGCAAACCATGTAAGCGTGCGCAGTTTCAATTGATTTAAATCTTGTTTTTTTATTTATCATTTTTTCAATAATGAATGACCAACACTTTTATATAACGTACATGATAATTTCGTTTGAAATTGCTGTAAAATTATTCTGTTGTAGAATTTTTAATTTGGAATACTTCTTACTTTATGCGGACGATTATAAATGACTTGCATAATAATTCATAAAAGTACTAGATGTAGCTTATTGGTCTATAAGTATTTAGCATTATAACACATTTTGGTATAATTTAAACTAGACTATTATTAATTATTATTATGCTATACTAATTATAGTACTTACACAAACGATAATGCATTTTTTGATAGTAAAATTAACTCTACAGCTACTTAATCAAAATAATATGATTATAAAATGCATGAATTATGCTGAGATACAAGAGAGTTTAGGAAGTAGTAGAAGACATTCACATATTTATTCTCTTGTGAAGACAACACTTTTGCATTTTTCATAACTACAGGAAATATTTTTATGACCAATGTAACACACATCAATATACTTAAAATAAATAATAATTACCCACATGTCCTGTATTGGCAGACACTTGAAATTTAACGAATGATAAATATTCAACATGATTGCAAATAAAGCTATATACAAATAATATTCAATTGAACAATGATATGCTGTTTAAACATAAAGTAATTACACAACGATTTACAAATATATAACAAGTTTGTCATAATTATTATAATATACTCCATTTTTTATGAATTTTTGGAACATTTGAAACTTTTTAATAAAGTAAAAAATGCAAAAAGGCAGAAATGATTCTCGAACACCAAAAATTGTGGCATGAGAAAACAGAATTTTATCTAATAATGAAAGCTAGCAGTAAGAAAGTTTAGAAAGAAAGAAAAATCCAGTTTAACATAGTGTTTTTGACTAAGCAATCCATTATCCAGACTCCGGAGAGTGAGAGGGAGAATATTTCAACAAGTTCTTACTTTACCCCTAATTGCCTACTACTCCCTTTGCCATGCAATGGTATATGTATTTATATACTCAACTCAGCTTTAAATATTTTACTACTTGTAAACAACAGTACAATGTTGGTAACATTTTCCGTTCCATAAATATTACCTTTTTTAAAGCAAGTTCGTTGTTGATTGTTAATATTTTATTTGTGAATTAACTACATAACCAACCAAAATACATAATTCCCAACTGCTCCCAACGGCAAGTTCCTTTCCAATAAACCAAAATATTTAATTAGAAATAAAGTGCATTACTGTAAGTTTGCGAACAAACGCCAACAGCAAATTTGCAAAAAATATTATCAAACAACATGGCTACGTATACGTGGCTTAATAATATGTTTAGATTTAGACACACCGTTAAAAACCCAAGGTCTCGTTCAAAAATATATTATATAAAACAGATTATGAATTTTAGTAGTAGTATTTGAATAATATTGCATAGGTTATCTTAACTTTAGTTTTATATCATATTTTGAGTTTTAACAGGACGAGACATTATATTTTCACTTAAGGCAGAGACAGACTGAACTGGACAGTTGTGATAACTTTTGTCAGTATATAACAATGTAATAAATTCGTTTTCATTTTTCATGCTTAGGTATATATTTTTCTTTAAAAAGTAGTAGTAGTAGTAGGTTGAAAATTGTAGAAACAACAACAATAATAACGAACAATTTTCGTATATTTTTCATCAAATATAACTATGTTTAATATAACAATCTTTAGTAGTACGAGTATAATGTAGTGGTGTAGTATATTATTTGTAAAGTGATATATAGGCAGCGACAGTTTTAAAAGAGTTATTTCATACTTTTTATTTATTTATTCGGCTTGTAAAAACCTTCTTTTCTTCATCTTGCAGCAGTTGACGAGACAGAAGACACTGACGGACTCACGGAAGGAATGTACGGAAGACAAGATTTCACTATTACGTTTCTTTTGTATTATTTTCGTTCTTTTCAATGTTAATATTGTTCTCCTCTTCTTCTTTGCTTTCAACATGACAAGAAGATTGATCAACAACAACAACAGTAGGAACGTTGTTAGCAGTAGTAATAGTAGTACTACTACAAGAGGTAGTAGAAGGAGAGGCAGTAGTAGAAGAGGAAGAAGATAAAGACTCTTTCTCAGAGTCACAGATTGCTTGAATAGCGTCTACATTTGCTTGATTATTACTTATTTCTTGCTGGAAGTGTGGCCGACTTTTGCTTTTCCCTGTGAGAATTAAAGTAGTTTTTAAGGATATAATATAATCAAATCACAGCATTTCAACAAGACAAATAATTTTTTTAGAACAATATTAAATACTTTTTCAGCTTTTTTTTTCTTTTCAGAAGACACACACGAAACATTACAACGCAACAAAGATGCATACTGCCATAATAATATGGCATGTAAGACATGAAAAATGTTAGCAAAATGCTACGCGAGTTAATTAAAGCGCGCACAAAAAGCATGTTATTTTTTAACCAGAAACGAATAGAAAGCTTCTATAATATATTTATTTACTTTTCTCGATCATTCTTTGCATCACATTTTTTATACAGTCAGTTTAAATACATTCAGAAAGAAAACAATACTTTGTACATTATATTTTAACGATAAAAAGGTACATATAAAAAAACTCTATGTACTCTCTTTCTCTTTATAATTTAAAAGGAACAACAATAACATGCACATCACAGTCAGAGTAAAAAAACATTCGACATTCGTTCCGCCTGATCATCCTTGTATTATCATGGACAGAGTAAGATAATTAAGTTTGTTTGCATTGCTAGTTTTTCAGATTACTTCACACAGTTCTCCAGCCTTTTATATTCAACTATAGCGAAGTAGCGAAGCGGACACTAGCGTTTACTTGAACTGCTGCGGGGTAAAAAGTCTCGAGAGTCTAAATTAGGATATAGATACATAAACCATTTGTCGTGTTCAAATTAATAATACTCTGAATTCTCCATGCTTTTCATTATAAAATAAAGTGTCAAAGAGGAATGTTTTAACTCAACAATATTTTTTTATCAAATTTTATCTATTCTAAGCAGATCTAATTCATCAATTTGCTAGCAAGCATACTCTTTTCAAACTAGGTATTTATTTCAAGGACAACTTTATCCAAATTTTTATTTTTTTGTAGTAATAAATAATTTATCGGATTTTTAAAGCCAGATGTTAATAATAATAATAAGATTATAAAACTGTAAAATTAAGTCACTACAGCCATATGTATTTTTTACTATCACTATCAAAATATTATTGTTACTTTGTTTGTATAGGGAAGCAGTTTAGCATAAAACAGTAAGTAGTTATTGTGTTAGCAGAGCACATTAAGGTTATTTTAGCCAGGCTATATTTTTAGCAAAAATTTATTAATATATTCTAAAAAAATAAGTAGGTATAGTGGTGCTGAATTATTATTAAGTAGACTAATATTATTGAATTATCATCAATCAGGTAGAATTTGGCACATAAAAGACGGACCTGGATTGTGATACAGCTTTATAACCGCCCTTTTGTATCTTTTTGCTTAGTCTGGAAACCCACTGTTTCTGTTCGTCCTCATTGGGTGCGAGTAGAAGAAGCTCCTTGGCTGTGTTAGGGTCGTATTGGACTTTACAAGGGGCCATCACTTCTTCACCGTAATGCTCTTTATGGATTTTTACACGACAGCCTAATAATCCACACAAAAAATCAAAGATATCAGCCGTCATTATATTTTCTTTTACAGATTTTAAGAGGAAGAGAAAATTTTTTTATACAGAAAGCTTTGTGTAAAAGAACATTTTGAAACACAAGAACAACAAAATTAATTTTGGAGAGAAACATTTTTGAACGCGGAAGTTCTGGCCCTTGTACTTATTGTTACAACATTTTAGTGACATGAGATTTCCCCGCTGCTTACGCTGGTACAGTTAAAAATGCTAAAAGAACAATGGAATTTAGTCACTGGATTGCAGATTATTAGCCATTATGATTATTCCCTCTATCCACTGCTGTTGCTGCCCTTTTAGCTCTCTGCCGACTCCCCGAATATGTAGAGAGGGCTTTTCCGCAGTAGTTACGGTTAAATTATTTTTAAATTATGGCATTTTTATTGTGTGATATAAGCTTAAAAATATATAGGTATTATAAAAAAATAAGAAAAGTTTCCATTTTACTTACGTCTACACTCTAACGCAGGTGGAGGCCTGAACATATGCCATAATGGCTTAGGGCATGCTTCGCATGTTGTCGGCATATGAAAAGATATTGCCACAAGTTCATGTCCTTTATGCAACAGCGTTCCAGGTTTCTCCTTATCTTCTGGTGTCGTCTCATCAGGCTTTCTTGCTTCACCTTCTCCAGCATACAGGAGCTATTTTTGCACAAAAGATGAGCATTATCATTTACCTTATGCTTACTGCACATCCACTCCACTTTATCCAAGCTATGCCATCATTGCAACACATTGTGCATAATCTGATATGCATGTACTTATTTTTAATTTATTCCAAAAAACAATTCTTCTTTCAGAATATTTAAAATTCGCATCATCCTGATTCATATCATCAGTTCAATGGTGACAATTTTCGTCATTTTACTCACGAGTAGCAAATACAAAGACATCATGTGAAAGAGTGATGATGCACATGCATAATTAATTTGGAGTTTTTTTAAATGGATTGTTAATTTTCACTTACAAAGTCCCACGAAACACGTGGAATAAATAATTTACAATAATAATCATTATTCGTACCTGAAAGATTTTCGGTATTTCTTTGGCATCCGCTCTTATCACATCTCCTTGTGTGACTGAACGTACGTGGAAGACTTTGCTGTTAAAATAAAATAAATCATGCATTAAAACCAACCTAAATTCGTACGTTCATACTTTTGTATATATTTTAATCAATTTTAGAAGAGGAAATAAAAACATGCTTGTTTGGTAAAAAAATCTAATACAACATAATATTTTCTTTGTGTAATAATAGCTTTGACGTTGAGATTGCAACTACGTGCACATAAAATATATCAGGTACGACATTGGTGGTGTCAAGTTTTCGTCAGTGATAACTCGAGAGTAGCAAATATCTGTCATCATTTTTTAATTAAGGAGCTTCTTGCCCATATATTATCGACGCTTGTTGAAAAAATCTTTATGACGCAAATTATTATACGCAACTTACCCTCTTGGAGGGATTTGAGTTTGCTGTTCACATCATCCCGATCCTTTTTCAGCTGTTCTACCGATTTCTTGTACTCTGTCTCCTTGTCACGAATCTAAATATGAAACAACATTACAATGTAATAACAAATTGGCAACTCGTTTAAAATCAAACAAGCAATAAAATTGAAATTTATAATGGTCATAAATTTTAATTTTCTTGCTCAGTTTCATTATTCCTTACCGATGTAATAAGTATAT
This sequence comes from Sinhomidia bicolor, assembly GCA_027743785.1. Lineage (NCBI taxonomy): Eukaryota > Metazoa > Arthropoda > Collembola > Entomobryomorpha > Entomobryidae > Sinhomidia > Sinhomidia bicolor. The sequence continues at coordinate 13,351 of JAHZMT010000494.1, forward strand.
TATCCTTATTTGATAATTCAGTCTTATGGCGTGCGATCAAGTCCTTAATCTCTAACTCCTTCATAGTCTTCTCCTTTTCCAGCTCAGCAATAGTCTCGTGGGCGATACTTTTGGCCAACGATTCTGCATCTGTTCTTGCTATAGCCATTTGAAGCTGATGAGTGAGTTCATTACGTTCCTCTTCCAATTCCTGATTTTGTCGTCGCTTCTCTTCGAAGTCTTCTCTTAGATCGGTTAGCTGGGCTTTGTACAATGTCTGGCAAGGAAAAAAGTATTGTACATCATGATTAGTTAATTAGTACCAAAAATATCAGTTGCAATAATCATAAAGTCATGCACGAGTAAGTAATTTGCGAAAATAGTCTCAGAGATCTTGGTGGTAAAAAGTTGTTATCATTACTGTCAACTAGCAAATACTGGTCATCATTCATTCAGTTTTTTGTGTATAATTTTTGTTCTTGTCTTTTAAACATATTGAAGCCTTTGTTTTAATTACCGAAAAGTGCATTTCCGTGTCTAATTGTTCTTGAAGTTCTTTCATTTGTAAGTCATCAACAGCCTTGACAGCCTTGATTCTTTGCAGGTCCTCTTCCAAAGCTTTTCTCGACTCTTTCGACTCCGAAATTTCCTTCTGCGCCTGTTTTTCTTTCGTTTTCAAAAGTGAGATCTCGGATGATTGTGAACTAAGGTCAGACAAAAGTTGAGACCGTCTTTGTGTCTCCTGGTCGAGTTGAGTTAAAAGACTTTTTGTCTTCTCAACTTCTTGCCGTAGTTGACCCTCCAACTTTTGAAGCTCAGCACGGACTTGACGATAGTCCACAGAAAGCATTGAAAGTTGTCGTTCTACTTCTTGACCAGCATTCTCGGCGTGGAGGCGTTTTGACTTTTCTTCGTTCAGTTTTGTTTGCAGTGCTGTAATCGATTGCATTTTAAAATGTTAAATGTTTATGTTAATACACTATTATTTGTTAATACATAACAATAATAATACATAACAAATGTTAACATTTGTTTTATATAGTTGCATATCTATAAAAATTGAGAAATCGGAAAGAATACAACACACACAAAAATAACTCAAAACCACGACTTACTTTTAACTTGATCCTCCTTGTCAATGGATGGACTTTTCCGCTCCATCTCATTATGCATTGCTTTGACTTCTTGTTCATATTTGGCACTTAATGCTTTAAGTTGTAATTCGAGTGACGCCGCTGTCTTTTCTGATTGAACAAACTTATCTAGACAACTTTTGTTTTCATCCATAGCTCTAGCCTCCCGCTCTCTACTTTTCTCAAGTTCTAAAAGAAGACTCTGCATTTTTGTTTCCACTTCCGATTTCATCGTTGTCGCCTGATGCCTATCATTTTCTTCCTTTTCCAGGGATATTCTCATTTGTGCGAGTTCTAGCTCCAGTGAACCTTTTATACTCTCCAAACTGCTAACTTTATCGTTGAGTGATTGTTCTTTTGCGGTTAAAAGCACCGTTAGTTCACTGACTTGCTTACGTAACCTGGATGACTGGTCGGATTCTGATTTTAATTTGTCATTAAGCTCTGCCAGCTGTATTACAAAAAAATGAATAGTCATTGGAGTTTTAAAATGCAATATACTAAAACAATGCTTACAGCTTCTTTATACATAGATTCTTTATACCTGTTTTTCTAAATGAGATATTTTGTCGTTCGTTTGTTGATTGTTTGACATTTCCCTTGTTCTTTTACTCTGCTCTTCTTCCAGTTTTCTCTTCAGGTCTAACATTGTATTTTCTAAATTTCTTCTAGATTCAATCTCTACTTCACTTTTTCTCTGCGCTTCTCTCAGTTCGTGCCGCAGTAGGGCCATACTTCTTTCTAAATTTCTAGCCTCTTCACGTAATGACTCTTCTCTTTCTGTAGCCGCATCCAACTGGTTAAGTAGCACCCTTCGAGCCTCTTCCAGTTCGTCGAGCTTGACTCCGACATGATTTGCTTTCACATCTCCGTCCTAAAATAAAAATTGTAGTGTTCACGTTATAACTCTATTTATATACTTGTTTATTACAAGTATAACAGCAAAAATTACCGTTGACGGTGATGCACCGTCTACTACATGATTAGATGTAGACGGTGAAGATAACGATGAACCTTTCGAAGAGAGAAGTTGATAATCCCTGGAATACGTAAATCCTACAAAGGGTAAATGGTTTCCGGCAAATGTTTTCGGAGTAGGAAAGTCTTCCTCGGGACTGTCATCTTTCTCAACGTCGTCAAAATTACTGGTATCATCATCACCGGATAATTCAGGCACAACTGGAGGAACATGTTGTCTAATATTATCAAAAGTCCACTGATCATTGTTAAAGAAACGATGGCTTTTGATTTCATCCACCCCTTTCCGTCCTAAGCGACTATTTCTATCGGTGAGAAAACCACAAATAAGATTTTTTCCATCAGCACTGATGCTGATGTCGTCAGGAAACTTGAGTGAGTTCTTGTGATCCATGATTTTCCCATAGGTTCCTACTAAACTGTCCGCGTAAAAAGGCGTATCACCGACCAACATTTCGTAAAGGAAGACTCCCACAGACCACCAGTCACACTCACGACCGTACTCTCCTTCACCCCCTTGTGACTTTAATACCTCAGGTGAAATATAGTCAGGTGTACCGACGGCAGTGTCAGAATGCACCAGTCCATTCTATAAAATTAAACATAAATGTGCTAAAATTCTATTCTTAAGCCCTAATTTGAATATCTTAAAATAACAGCCTCGTCGTTTTGAACTTTTACCTCGTCCATTCTCATGCACGTCCCGAAATCAGCTAATTTAAGGTGTCCATGCTTGTCAAGCAGCATGTTATCAGGTTTAACGTCTCGATGAACAAAGCCCATCGAATGGATTGCATCTAAGGCTAATACTACTTCTGCACAATAAAATTTGGCCCATTTTTCAGGAACATCGTAATTTGACATTAAATTGACCAAGTCACCACCTGCAAAAATATTATCACGTGCATGTGTCATTTATTAGTTTATACACATTGATTACCATTTATACATCCGAAATTGTATAGTATTTAACAATTTACCTGGCATGTAATCCATGACCATATATAAATATTTAGTATCTTGGAAGGCAAAATGGAGCTGTACAATCCACTCTGAATTAGCATGCGCCATGATATCTCGTTCTTCCCAGAAAAATGCAGAGTCCGACCTTTTGATCATTTCAAATTTACTCAGGAGTTTCATGGCGTATACTTTCTGAGTAGATTTATGTCGCACCTAAAAAATAAGAATAAAGTGTTATATGACAGCATAATAAAGCTGGGTATTTTTCGTGACGATAATCTATCAGAGAAATTAAAAATTAGCAATGAAAGTGCATACCAATTGAACTTCTCCATACGCTCCACGTCCTATCACTTTTATAAGATTGAAATCCTCTGGTTTCATTCGAAGTTTACCTATACCGGCGGTGACCTTGTCATCTAATGAAAAAAGAATGGAATTTAAAATCTACTCTAATTGGTGTACTTTTAAGTATTAACAAATTTACAAAAGAAGCGTATTTTAAATAATTTACATCTATTTAGGAAGGACTCGATATTTTTACTCCTTTTCAAAGGAGGATGATCGCAATCTGCAACTAAGGCTTGGACGGAGTCCTGTAATTTAAAAAGAAATGTATCACTGTGGTTTATATTTTACCTTACACAATATATATTCCAAAAAATTTGTTATACTCACCAAAAGGCAGTCAACATTTAGAACACTTCGTGGATGCGTGATGGTCTCCTCTAGCTGACCCAGGCGATCACGCCTGTCAGCATCTTCCACCACCGTCAGCATTTTTATGTTGTTTGTATAGGTCAACTTCCCTTCAGAAGTGACGCGCTCCTGACCTCCCCGACCTCACCTATCTTGACAATGTCAGAGTGGAGAATATTGAAGAATATTACTTGCTACTAGTTTAGTAGCAAATTATTGTAAAATTGGCGTTTCCGAAAACGCTTAATAATTGTACTGGGTGTTCCCTTCAAATTACTTTCAGCAGTAGTAGTGATGTCAGTGTTAAAGTAAATTTACAGTTAAACTGTATTATAAGCTTCTCAAATTTTCATCATGTGGCAATCTGAAATGAAAAGAAATAAGTTTGTTCAGTTTAAGCAATAGTTTAAACACTGTGTTGCTAAACTTGCAGAGCTACCCAGAATACAACTAAAGAAACCCTTTAATTATATGTAAACACTTTATAGACACAGACGGTCGGTACAGTAGTAGTAGTAAAACACGCCGGATATGACATATAAATTGAGGCTTAATTCTTTGTATTTTTGTTTTCATCATGTGGTCCAACTTGTGGTTAAGTTGTAGACGTTATATACACAGAAAATAAAGGGGGTTTCTAGTTTATATAACATTTAGTGAGAAAATTTGGTTTGATATATTTTGACAGAAAAAAATGACAAATTTTTAAACAACACTAATGGTCAAACACTTGTACATGTCTAAGCACATCTAATAATGCTTAATAAATAATGGTGTTTAGCAAATTTCGATGTGAAATTATTGAAGGTTGCCGGTTTTATTAGTTAAAGCAGTGACACACATGTCCTAATTTTATGTTTTTCTAGTATTTTAATGATTTTTTATTTTTAATAAATAAAAATGTAAACAATGTTTATACATACGCTTAAAACTGTTCTAAAACTGATATCTGGAGAGGGTCAAAAGTTTAAACTGAACCACAAACAAACTTTTCGATGAGTAACCATCGTCCATCATGCTCTCCTGT
>JAHZMT010000495.1:0-21889 GCA_027743785.1 Sinhomidia bicolor
CATCTTGACGACTTGCTCATATTGGTAATAAGCGCATAAAAATTGCATTGGATAAACTGTGAAATCTGCATAGAGCAATTTTGTGGACATTTTGAGCTACATATAATATACATACATACCTAGTGCATGTAGCTAACTACCTAAAATATGTTTCTTCTGGCCAAAAAGACCACATGACAGTAGTGCAGTCGTCAATGCTATAAATACTGTGAGTATGCATGTATGTATGACAGCTCTTGTACCAAATTGCCTGAGATTGCTGTTGAGAGGAAGAAACGGATGAAGGGGGTAACCCATAAAACATGCATGCTTATCTGGTTATTACAGTGTAATATTTTGTGATAATGAGCACTTTTGTTGCAACATTGCTCATCATCAGGGGACAGTTGGTGGTCGCACTAGTGCTATAGAAATGAGAAGAGGCAGTTTCTTTGCATACAATTTACCTTTTTGACTTTATACTACCATGCTGATGACTGGAATGACAAGAATCCTTGTGAGTACAAGTGAAGAACTCTTGACAACATCACAGATTTCGTTCTAGTTGAAAATTTTTAGCTCGTCCGTAACATTGAGTATAAAAGTGGCCCATTTGCACACATAAAAAGATGTGCTGAGCACGGTTATATAGTGGAAGAAAAAAGTGCATAGATCCATCGTAAAACTGCACATAATAATTCGATGGTAGTCTTTTAATAAAAAAAAATGGAACATGTTGTTGTTAGCAAGTAACATACATACAAGCATACCTATGTGGAATTGATAATGTAATATCGGGAAGAAGAGAGCCGTGCAATGATTGATCGTCAAACATGCGTTACAAAGACATGCGATGCAACCATGTTTACATTGCATGCAGATATGAGCAACACACCAGCAGCGTCTCATCGTTTCTTCTTTCCACATGCTTATATCAGCAACACCCACAAACACCAACAATTTTTTTTATTTATCTTGATCAACAACATTTCACTACTATTTCTATATACTTTGCTAGTATAGTTCAACAATAATCAGTAGCAGAGTAAGTAGCTACTATACATTAGAATAAAGTATAATCAGCAACAGACAAACAAAATCCAAAAAATGTAAATGAAAAAAAACATCCAAAGTGAAACTTTTTTTTATATAGTAATTTGAAAGATGCTCTAGGATGATGCTCTTTTCAAAGATATTTATTATGTGAGATGATATGAGCATGTTGAAAAAAAAGGGATAATATTATGCGATATTTTATGAGGAAGCACGCTGATTTGGTAGCTGATTTGATAGCGTTCATTTCTTGCAAAACTAAAAAAAACTTCTAGTGACTTGAGCCATCACCATCACAGCTTCTGCTGATATCACCAGAGAATCACTATCATCATCATAAGCTATTATAGGATTATTATGGTACTATTAAGTTGGAAAGAAGGTGGCTCTCTTTGCTAGTTCTTCTTTTTTATATATAGCGATCATGCAAACTTTTTTTTTCTTCTGGTTTTGCTGAAAAAAGTCTTGTTAGACAAAATAGATTTTTTTTCTCAACTCGAGCTAGCTAAAGTTTTTTTCTGATAAGTTGAGTTATACACTTGTATACAGATTTTTATGGGATGATGAGGCTCATGAGAGTGATAGCTACTTGAGATTGAGAGCTTCTTGAAAAGATGAGCTATATGGAAAGAAAGAAAAAAGGGATGTTGTAGATAGGTAGAATGTGTGCATGGTAGATATCAAGTTTGTTTTTTATATTATGTATGCAAAAAGTACACAAATTATTTTGTTTATTGAACCTCCTTCGGTAAAAGAAACATCGGAATTGGTATATCTTTATCATCTTTGAAATCTGATTGCTACTGACTGTATGGCGATTATTTTTATGTTAAAAAACAACCTCTTCTCTCTCTCCCACTCTTCTCTGTTTTTCGTCATTTATTTTGCAGCAAATTATTTTGCAGATTTGATTACATCACAGAACTGTATAGAGCAGAGAGTATGTACAAATCCCCCTAGCGAACTAGAAGTATTAAATGAATGTAAATATTTTTAATTGAATAGTGATACGCTGTGATTATTAGTAACTTTTAATGTTCTACTCTATGTAATTAATGAGCAATTTTTAATAGCCTGAAAGACACGAAAATCCTTTTTTCTGCTTTTATTCTCCTGCAAAGTGTATTATTACATCAGAAAGCCTTCAAAACTATTTTCTGTGAGGAATTCGTTTCATGTTGGTATATGTCAAGTGAAGTGAAAAAAACAACAACAAAATGAAATGCTCACAGGAAAACAAATATTATTATATGCATCCTTAGGCATTATTAGTTGTAGACAAAAATGCCACACAACAGCAGTTACTATTTACTACAACAGTATTTGGCATGTTTCTTTTATCCTCCTCACGACAATATCGTTATATTATCACAGGAGATAAAAAGGAGGGATTCTACAGACATAACTTCACTCCTCACATACTCACATTTTTTTTATCGGCTTCAAAAAAATAACTTTTTTTCTTAAATAAATGAAAAATTGCATAAGATGGCAAGTTTAATGGCATTGGCTGCTATACATGCATATAGAAACGAAACCTGGGGTCAGTTAATATAACAGAAAAAAAAATATAATATCAGATCTGCACTCACAAGAGAACCGCTAAACCTACAATCATGTCAATTTTTTCGTCAAGCAGTAATTTGCTCGTAAGAGGAAGGTATTCATGAATAATAAATTGTGTTTGATAATTTATTTCCATCTGCCACCAGATGCCAAAAAATTCATATTATTATTATTATTTACGTATTATCACTTGATCATTATTATTATCAGAAGCACCATATCTGCTTTTTTTAAAAAAATCATTTTTGCCATTCTTACCATCAAAAGTATTCATGTCCAACTTATAGATGAATATTAAGTGATTTTTCTTTGCTAAAAGCAGCAGCATAGCATGGTTTCTTGAGATAGCAAGAGGAATGTGTGCGGTAACACATTTGCATAGAGTTTGTACTTTATATTTTGTCCTGGTGTCTATGTCTACTACCACCACCACCACTGTTTAGATACTCTTGAGAGCAAACGCGTTGTTTTTCATTTCATGCATTATAATAATCATCATCATCATCTTTCATTTTCGTGTAGGTATTCAACCAAAATTTTGTACTGGTATTTAATATTTTTATGCAGTAGCTGTTGAGATGTTTTTTGCTTGCTGCGCCTATCTACCCAAGCTAAAGTAACAGCTCATCTTTCGTAAATTCATTATCACATTTGATTTGGTCTACAGACCATGACATCAGTGACTTCACGCGTTCTATCAAACTGCGAGAAATAACATTACTAAAACATTATGACAATGACGACGACTACAACGACAACAGCGGTTGTTGCGGTAGTCGGTAGTAGTAAAATATTTTGTTATTGTTTAGTTCTACATGTTTTCTGGGAATCTATTAAAAACCAAAGCCAGTATTATCAAATAGCCACGCATTTTGTTGTCAACCGTCAGTTTGCAATATAGTATTGTCATATAGTAGGCGTATTATTATTATTATTGTGAGTAGTATTATAAGTAGGTATACCATGTTACACTATGAAACCGGGACATGACGGGATGCGAGCGACACGACACAATGTTATTTTTTTATATTTTCAATTTTCATATTGCTCATTTTCCTCTCGACGACAGAGTCGAGTCGACGGTGAGGCAGAAGAGAAGAGGAAGCAGTAAAGAATAGGCATGCATATTACACATTACGCATATTTTACATATGTAACAAAGACGAGCACACAGGATACAGGGAAAGGTCCTTATTACAACGTTGATGAAAAGTTATCATAACAGCTGAAAAGTAAATAAGTTACAATATACCAGAACTTTGACTTAAGTAGAAAAAAAAGTTTGTTGTTCTTGCAGCTTGCTTGGAGCAGTAGCGCTGCAACACCTACATTTTCTGCTGGCGAAGTTTTGGTAGTCTCATTTTGGTGTTTCAACATGAACACACAAAATGCAAAGCAGAAGCACTCCACCACCACCACCGCCGTCATCGTCGTTATTATTATTGTTATTATTACCGTCATGGCTATGACACTAGCAATATTTATATACATACATATATAGCATTTGATGTAGCAGTTGATGTAGCAGCAGCACCATCAACATTGTCGTCCCAACTGCGTTTTGCCATTGTCTCTGTTTTGTTATCTAAAATGCTGTGTACTTGTAATGGCTTCGTCAAAGGCATTTTTATGAGATGTCCTACAATACCTGACAGCTTCTGACATTATGTAACATGGTTTTTTTTTAAACTAACCTTTTTAGCAGTTCAATACAGGAGCGGCTGCCTGCAGTAGTAGTAGTAGTAGTTGGTTTCGCTAAAAGAGAAAAAAGATGTATGTCAGAAATGTAATAATGAATTTATAATATTAAATATGTACAGTAGGTTTTGGGTAGATTTAAAATACATCTTATATTTGTCTAGCCTCTCTTTCCACAAATGCATTCTGGCCACTTTACTTGGACAGATAAGCTCGAATGTCCCATGTCATCGGTGTGGCGCTGTCTGCAGTAGTAGTTTTGTAGTATACATTAGGGTAATCATAATGGGATGAGTGTGTGGGAAGAATCGTAATAATCATAAAATATAATGTAATAATATGATGGAATATTATGATAATATATTTTCTGGCTAAATAGTGTTTGCCAAAAATTAATGTGCTTATACATACCACATGTTATTATGTTATACGGAGTATATACTTTATGATCTTCTCTTTGATTAGTAGGCTGTTTCAAAAGGGGAAAAATATGAATTATTATTTCATTAAATCATGTTGATATACATGAGACGTTTTCTGAGAAGCATAAAAGCGAAGCCATTTTTTCGTGGATATATTGGAGTTGAGGATTCAGTGCTGATGATGTGTGGGATATGAAAAAAAAGAAACGGAGGGTACAAGGCATACATGGAATACAAATTTTTAAGTTGACTATTTGGCCGTGCCATAGCTCTGCACATAAAATGAATAGCCGTCTCAAACCTAAAAACTCATCGTGTAGATTTTACCAAAAATGGAAGTGTGAATGTTCCATTTTACCTTTTAGAAAGGATATTTACAGACTTTGTTCCTAATGTCTGGGATTCCGAATTTTACGTTATGAATACACTGTATGATACTTGCCCATGTTTTCTGTATTCTAATAACAAGAATAAGTTTTTAAAATGATGATGGAGAATAAACATCTTATTTGCTTTATTTAAACGTGTGGAAAACCTTCTGCTTGGTTCAAAGCTATATAACTTTTTTCTGTTTTGAAAACAACTCAAACACAAAAAAATATCAAACCGCTTTTTTCTGTTGTTCCATAAAAGAAAAAAAACAGATGATAATAATATACTTCACTTTGTTCGTTAAACTAAAAATGCCTGGCTGCACTTTTGTAAAGGGTAGGTCATTTGATAACTTTGCCTTACATCCGTCAACAAAAGTCACTCTTTGTTGAGTAATCAGTTTAAAAGAAAATAAAAAATATGAAGTGTCATCAAACAGCATGTATGCCATAGATTTACTGTTGTAAACAGAAGAGCAGTGTAAAAATTCTTTAAAATAACAACAACAACAGCAGCAGCATCCGCCGAACAAAAAATGTGCTGCCTCAATGGAAATTGTACACATTTTCCTAAATCTTGTGCAAAGTTAGATGATGATGAGGGTAATGCTCTTGGTTATAGTTTACTGGAGAAGTAAATAAAAAAAACGTACAAAACTTTTTTCTTTCTTTCTTTCTGGAAAAAAAGAACGGCACAGTTGTTGCATTGTGTACAAAGTGTACCACCACCACCACTACAACTACACTAATGTTTAATCTTATCATCATCGTTAGGTAGGTATAGCAGTGTAAGTAGTACATTTAAGTTTGTATTGAGCCTGGTCTAGTATTATACTGACTTTTATATACAGGGAAGTTTCTTCCCTATGCCTGGACCAAGTAGGAATATTAGCTCGTGAAAAAAACATCCTTCTCTACCCGTGGGTATGTACGGGAGAATGGTTGGTTACACAGAGAGCACAAAGTAAATAGGGGAGAAAAGGGAAAAAAAGAACACAAGTGAGGTTGTAAAAGAGTGAAGGAGGAAAAAGAGAAGAGCCTTTTTATGTACTTTCAGCCTCTTATTCTCTTCTTTGAAGTGTACAGAAGAACACAGGTTCATACCTAATATAAAAGGCTCACTTACAGGTGACTGGATATACACTACTCATATCATTATTATTACATTCCCTTTTTTATTCAATTGTTAAGGTTCAAGTTCGCATCCCTGAAAAGAAATCTTCGTTTTTACGGAACATGTGTGTGTGTGTGTAGTTGAGTGAAGATGTATAAAAAATGGGTAGTGAGTAAGCCCTTAAATGGTATATAATTTCAAGCATGCAAACGTGCATTTGTATGCATTATATACTGTGTGCTGAGTTGTAAGATATGGCGTGTTTATGTTTTCTATTTTGTGTTCATGCACCTGATCTAGGTAATAATATAAAAAATATGGAGTTGTTTGCTATCTGTTCCCCTTTACCTTTCATCTTGTTGGCCACATACCTTTATTTCATTATTCTTCCTCATCTTTCGTGTATTATGTTTGCTTCTTTTATGATGGAAAAAGATAAAGAAAAAGAAAAAAAAATGCTGTGTAAAGAAAAAAAATAGAAAGAGAGGTAACAAGTGCATTCCTCCATTTCCTAATGTATACATACATACATACCTAACCTACTACTATACACATATGTATCCACCTTGACTTTTACTTTTTTGGTAGATGATGGAAGGAGGGATATGGGAACTTTAGCTTTTTTGTAAAAGAGCATTTTCTACATATGTAAAGAATGGTCGTAGAAGATAATGTAATGCTGCGTAAGAACAAAGTTCCTACTACTAGATGATGGAAGGAGGGATGTGGGAACTTTAGCTTTTTTGTAAAAGAGCATTTTCTACATATGTAAAGAATGGTCGTAGAAGATAATGTAATGCTGCGTAAGAACAAAGTTCCTACTACTGCAAGAGTTTTTTTTATCGACACACAATCTAGAAAGAAAGAAGAAGAATAGGGCAAAATGTCAGTCAGTCAGTCAATTTTATCAAGTTGAGGATTTATACACGGGCTTGGTATGCCTATTCCTAAAACATTCTTGTTCTTTCTTTTCGTGTTCGGCTGGGTGTAATACTACCGTTAACTATGTAATAATAATATTTTTCTGCTGGGAAAATGACCTCAGCAATTCCAACTTTATTTTATAATCTTTGCAATCATCTCCTCGGAAAAAGAACTGTAAGTGTTGGTGTGTTGTGTGAAAGAGAGAGAGAGAGAGATACCGTGCAATTTTTATAGTTTGTGGCAAGACAAGAGGACTGTCATAATGTTGAAGAATATACACAGTGAAACAAATTGCCGTAACGAGCACACCACATTACCACAGTATCTTCTCATTCAAAAGTTCATCTCTCTTTAGTCAATTGCAGTAGTAGTAACAGTAGTAGTAAGCATGTAATCGTTGCACATTTCAAAGCATATCATCATCATCATCATCTTGTTTTCTCGGTCAGCCTGCGTGTCCAACAGATTCACATAAACAAGTAAAAACACACATTTTCATGGACAATCTTTTTTTTCTATTTTATTTCCATTCCATTACAGCTGCAGCCGTAAAAAATCACTTAGCTCGCGAGATAGTAAAGTACACATGCAAACAAAATGAATGAATAAGAATGAGTAGGTAACGTCATCATTATTACTACCAACACAACCATCACATCACTGTACAAACAAAATGGCGCATCATCATCATATCGTCATCCATGATCTCGCAATGAATTTCACAGACGGTCGGTTATAATGTGGTTGGTGGATTCCATAAATCACGGGAGTGAGTTTTGTATGCAATAATAATAACAACATTGCCTAATGACTGCTCTCGGCAAACATAATCATTATCAGTTCTCGTGTTCGCGTCCGCCCGTACGCAACGCATAAAAAGCAGAGAATCTGCCGCAGAGGCTCGTGTAAATGTATGCATATACGTATTATTTGTCCATGCACTGTTTAGTTTAGGCACTTTTTGCTGTATGTTTGTAATGTAAATTTACATAACTCCACACAAGCCCATATTGGATTTTATCATGTTTTGCATACTACTACTGCAGCTTTCGCATTGTTTTTCTTTCCTTTTCAAAGAACAATGAATGTTCCGATTGACTGAACAAATTGAGTATCAAGGTAGCGAGCCAATAGCTTGACCAATAATAATTATAATAATCTGTAGGATCTAGTAATTGTCAGTTTGTTTTGCTGCTGCTGTTGTAACAAATTTATTATTGTTACTTGCGTGTTTTTTTGTTTAAAAAAAGAAAATCAAATCGTTCAATAGAACTACGTCGTGGGCTGGTCGGGCTACTGCTGAATAAAAAAAATCAATGACATCTAAGTTCTCATCGTTCTTGTGTGCGTTGCGAAATGAATTTGTGTTCCTTCGGCCTCTCGCACTGCTGTAGTTTCTGAGGAAGTGTGTGAAAACATGATTTATGTATGAGCTTGTCCCGAATGCGCAATAAAAAGAGTACGTTGTGGAAGCATCTTCATTCTCTTTACAATAGAAACTTTTTCCTTTTTGCTCTGCTTGAGAAAAAGACTAGCACAAAACTTTAGCAGCAGCATTCAGCATCAAACTGGAGTAGTCCCATTCATCATATTTGTCTTATCTTAACGTGTGTATCTACAAGATTTTAATTAGTCAGACACGCTTCTCTTTTATATTTTCATTAGGGAATGGGCTTTCCTATCTGTACTTTGCTTTTGCAAGGACTTCAATATATCGACTTACAAACAAACTTGAACCAGCATACATTACAGTTACAACAAAATTAATAACGAAACTTGCCAACTACACTACGCATTTCTATATGCAGAGTAACTAAATATTTGTGTGCAAACGACATGACATGAATGAAGAAAACATGATGAATTTTAAATGCATCCATTTTATTCATGCAAATGCAGCATAGAAAAAAAGTGAAATAAATTATAACAATTTAAGCAGATAATCATTTCCTGTGAACATATCATCGTTGTATGCACATAATAATAATAATAATCATACATGTGTAATATGTTTTTCATCACTTTTTTTGGGCGCAGACTTTTTAATGAAAAAAATGAAAGGCAATAAGCAAGGCTAAAATGCTAACAACGTCGATGAAACATGATCATCATCAATGCCATCCTCATCATCTTTTTCTCAATATTATTGTCATCATCAGGATTTTAATCATTTTTTAAAACGAGAATTTCTACCAGTCAGCAAAAGCCGCGCACTTGAAAATGCAAAGTCGTGATTATGCATTTTTTCCCATTTGGCTTTTTCTCTACGAGTAACCAGCAACGCTCCATTAGCATCACAAACTATGCCTTGTTACACAAAAAAGTAAATGTCTCAAATGGAATGTAGGTATGTATGTATTTATTGAGTGGAAAAGTATGACTGACTCACTACATATATTTATATACTTATATACTGAATGTCCTTACCTTTTTTATTCAATGAATGAGCATGACTTCACACGCTGATTTGTACTAGTTTAGGCTACTACTTTTACTATATTCTATATTGGCGTGTACAACAAGGAGAAGTTTGAAGGAGGAGTATAGGTATACGTACATATATATATATATATTTTTTTTTTGGGGTTTCATCGCAAACCTCATCAGAGAAATAATAATGGTATGGTTAGAAATATGTCGGTATATTTTGGTTGTTTAATGGGTTGTACTTTGCAACTTGTGTTATGATGTGCAAAATTCCTCTTAAACAGTCCATATTTCAAATCTACACAACTATGCCTAAAAAATAATAATGACCTTTATTCTTGTATTATCTGGAGTTCATCATTATCACAGTATTTCTGCTTTGTAATAACATGGCAAGTATACAAGCTACTTAAAAAATCCAACTCCAAAAACACTCGTTTTATTTTGCTAAAATATCTATCAGTTGTGTATATACATTTTATTCTTTAGAAAATGTGAATGTGGCACTGATGGTGTTACTGGCACCCATTTATCCAATGTCGCTTCATTTTTTTGGCGTTTTAAAGATGTGATCAAGTGAACCGTGCATTGCTTCAGTAGACATTGTGTAGTGTAGTACCTGTATTATATACTTTGTTTACGCATGCATACATTAATACCTCACTCAACCCAACTCTAGATATTGTGGTGGTGGCGGTGTTTGTGTGTATAGTACACACTTGACTGATTACATTGTCATCCATCAGATAAAAAAGTAAAGTAAGCCAGTAAACACACGATCACAGAAAGAGAGAGAGAGAGAGAGAAATGTGCAACTTTTTCCTGCATATGGAGATACAAAGTATACAGCATGTATAGGCATGTGTATTGTGTAAAGATGCTACATTTTTGCAAGAAGATTTAGAAGTTTTGTAAGCACTTCACATCCTTCTTCGTCGTTATTGCATTGGTGATGCATTTTAAACACAGCAGCGTCAACAAAGCACTCTTTACCTCTTATTTTCTGCGGCTCTGTGATAATCTTACATGCTCGCTGGGTTGATTCCTTGTGGTATATATCCGCTAGCAAGCTCATTGTGATGATGATCATCATCATCACCATCATCTTTCTAATGCAAATCAGCTGAATCCTTTGCTCCTTCACACAAGAATTACTTTTTGAACAAGAAAAAGATGTAAAAACCCAAGACGTTACGTTACATACCAAGAAGAATAGGAAGATGGAAGTGCTAAAAGACCGACGACGGATTTCTTCTTCTTGTTAGTCATCTTACATCCTAGACTCCTTTTCGTACATTCATTCTAATGTATTTCCTGCACACAACTTAATCCATTCATATTGCCTTATTTACTAGTCTCGTTATCTTTAAGACGAGAGAGTAAGACTGCTGCCACTAGCTAACTACATACAAATATACATTCATATAATATATTATATACCTATATTTTACATGCACATAGATTATCATTTAAGCAGGCACGGTCGTCGCTTGCTTGTACTACTCATCAATGAGTTGGAAAACCTCATTGTTTGCCATGTATCATCTCATCTTCTTGACGTACGTACGTATTCAAACGAATTACCTAGCTCTTTCTTCTTTTACCTTATACAGATTTATACAAAGAGCTTTTTTGATATTAAATATTTAGATATTTTATTCATCATCATCTCACACACTGTATTATATTTTCTCTCTATAAAGTTGAATTTGTACATTACCTTTTTTTATATACCTAGCAGTTATTGCTTCTTTCTTATACTTAGAGTAGCAGTAGCATCATCATCATTCTCATCTCATCCCATCATCACCACACACACCACCACCACACATGTCCTCCCATGATGATCTTTCCTTCATGAAAGGCTTTTGCGAAAGAGCATAAAAGAGATGAGTAATGTAGTACGACGAACGAGAAGAATAAAAAGTCATTTCTTCTTCTTTTTTTGTCTTGATCATCAAAGCAGGTTGAGTAAGGTAGAGAGGAGAAGAAGAAAGGCAAACTGCGTAAACATTGCATTGTCATGTATATTTCCCATCCAACCGAACGAATAAGACAGAGAATTCAGCGATGGTGGTAGTAGAACTGGTGGTGGTGGTGGCGGTGATGATGACGATGATGATGGTAACGATAACACAAAAAGAAATGCATGCGTACCTACTTACTTTTTGTACTACTACTAGCACACCGAAAGCATGCAAAAAGATTATAATATATGGTCTGACAGTCATCCTCCTGAAGCAAAGCGTGAATAGCTTTTGTTTGACTTGACTAGCTTCAAGACGTGAAGATCACTGCTGCTGCTGCTGTTGATTTTGTGTTAGGGCCGGAAAGAACCGTTACCAAACCAAAGAGCACAAGGATCTTCTTGTGTTCCCCTCCTCCTCCTCCTCTTCTTCTTGTTGCTTTTGATCTGTGCTCATGTAAATACATTATCTACATGCGACTTTTGAAAAATTATATTTTTTACATAGAGGAAACCACTTATTTTGTTTAGCTGGTTCAGTGTGGCACAAGGATTCTTGGCGACTTGCTTTTTCAACGTTGATGTTGTTGTCGTCATCATCATCATCGTCATTTTTGTTGTTGTTGCTGTTACACACTTTCGTCATCATCATCATCATGTTCCCTTCAGCAGAGTAGAAAAAATACCGTTCCTATGAAAAGATGAAAAGTTACAGGTATATGATGTACTTGTGTTTTTAATATTTAAAATGTTGATGGCTACTCAGAAAAATATTATTGCAATGATAACTTGGAGCATATACATCTATGAACAAGGAAAACAATTCAAAAGGAAAAAAAGGCATCTATAACTCTTACTGTGTGTTATTTTGGCTGTTTGCTGATACCGATGCTGCATTAGCATTAGCAGTTAGTTGTTGTGCATTGTTTTGCTATGAATGAATGGTGTATTGTTTGTCCACATATAATTTATACATGCATACATTTGCAGCATTAAATTACGAGACTTGTTATTGTTGAGAGAAAACAATTTCCTTGCCATGATAATAATAAGAAGAAGAATAATACGGTTGATTATTATTATGCATGTATACATCACACTCGTCTCTTTGTGAAGAGTGCATGTAATATTATTATTATATGTATCACATCTTCATGATGATAATATTGTTGCTTTTTTGAAAAAAAAAATCTCATTAAGTGTAACTAGTACTACGTACACACACTGTAAAATACTTGTTACAATAATTTTGATTGTTGTGGTAAAAATTTGTTTCAAAAATTTGTTTCTTTTCCTCTATGCAAAAGTCAAAAAAACGAGAGGGTCAGACTACAGTCATAATTTATAATGTGATCTCGTATTGCATTATTGCATACACAAACCTGCATACATACATACATGTCACGTAGTATATCATATCACTCTATGCCTACTGCTGTAAAAAAGAGGCAGTCCGAGATGAATTTTTTTGTCATGTTCGTTGTTCTTATTGTTACACTTGGACCTTACTGCACTACTGTGCTCTTTTTTATCTTTAGGCATTTATGACCCATTGCTAATTGGATATTTCAATTTTCCAATCCTCCTTTACTTTTACAACCAGTACCGCTATTACCAACTACAGTTGTTGTTTTTTGCCGCTGCTTCTTCACAGTAGTTGTTATTGTTTTTTTTTGTAGAAAAAAATGTATATCAAGTCAAGTGCAAAGTTTAGCTTTTTTATCTTCTGCAACTTTCTGCTAAATGGCAACAATGCTTTCTTTATTTTTAAAACTTGCATGGTCATAATAACCAAAAAAATATTCTATATAAAAATGAGATACGCTAAATATATGCGGGGCACATATTACTCTCAAAACGGTTATTATAACTCTCCGCTCAGAGACACAATAAAACGGAACAGAAATGCTGACAGTTCTTTTGGTCATAAAAATCCAGTGTAATATATGAAGCAGAGTGAAACTTACTATATCGCATCTTACACAAAGCAGCTATCCTTGAAAATTCTTCTTTTTTATGTTCTTGTTCTGCACTTTTTATTTCTGCAAATATAACGATAAACTAATAGTGGTACAGCAAACGAGCAAGAAATAATAGACAAAAAGAGAAAAAGAAATAATAATAATAATAGAAACGAAGCCATTTTTTATACTTTTACTGTCCTGGCGGTGGTCGAACAACCTACCGACAAGCCCGTGCAGCATTAATCTGCTCAAATATGTACTCCATTGTTGCAGCTTATAACTTTCATACTTTTTCTTTTTTTGAATACGCATAAATTCATAAATCTACGAATTTGTATTGGAAACAGTAATAATATTAGTGGTACACGACACCGCAGGGAACAAAGCCATCAGAAGAAAAAGAGAAAAAAAACAGAGTCTTACAAAAGCTGGGAGAGTTTGAGTTCACTTCGTGAAGAATAGGCACAAGCCAATAATGCTGCAGTGTAGGGGTAGTATAGTGGTGGATGGTGGTAGTGAAATTACATATTATTTATGACTGCATAGTGTAAATACAGCTGAACTAGCGTGCCAATTTCTCACGGATGAACAAGACTACATGTTATAATATATTTTTTTTGTGGTTTTGGTCTAAAATATGTGATATATATTTTATTAACCAAGTATGTATATAGTAATAATAAGTACATAGTCGCATAATTTTATTAGCCTTTCTATGAACACTCTCCGCTTTTTCTGCTGCTGCTGATGATGATGTCGGATGTTGGTTCAGTTTTGAGATAATTTTCTTCAAGGATTTAAATAGATCACCACGTTTTTTTCTGCATCTAGCCTTTTCTCTCTGGTTAAGTAGAATATATGCAGCTTAATGATGGGGAAGATATGAATAAAACAGTGTGTTTGTGATTATTATCATTTTGAAATAATAAAATGCAGTGGCAGTGGTAATTTTCACTGTAGTATAAATTAAGTCGTGAAAACGAAGACGACCAATTATTTTAAAAAAAGTAAGGCAGTTTTAGATAGAGGTATGTTGTGTGCATACGTACATATATACAAAAGGAAAGTAAACATGTGTTGTATATTTCTCTCAAAAAAAATATATAAATCATGGCACATTAGGTACCACTTCAATGACATTAAGCATACGAAACATCAGCAAGATCTATATAGTATGCATCTATTTATAATATTATTATTATTATTATTATTATCACTTAACATCAGCCTTTGCAAACAAGCTTGTGCAAAGTACGCTGCGTTGTTGGCTGGTGGTGGTGCTGGTGATACACTGTAAATGTCCATTATAAACAGGAGGCTTTCGCAGCACATTATGTGCTTACGCTTATTTTCACGGTTATGAACGCGAAAAGAGATTGGATGATGATAAGCCCTTAATAGACACATGGCACATATATGAAAACACTTCTTCTTATCTTGAATAAATCTGCAAGCAAGCCTCGTCATAATCTAGAGCAGCGAGCCGTGGTTAACTCTTTTTCTTCTTTTCCTCCATCGTTTATTCATTCATGAATACATACAAGTTAATTCGCCATCATCACAGAGTGGCATTTTATCAACAACGACTGACTGTATAGTTGTTGCTAGCACATCTAGTGTAGTGGTGGTTGTGCTTGTATAGGCATACATTGTTAATGCATGCTGCTGCTCAGACATAAATTATAATAGAAAGCTCCGCGTGACTATGCTAGGAAAAGTTTTCATTTTGTGTGGTGATGATGATGATAACAACCAAAAGGAAGGAAGATGAATTGGAAAAAAAGTTGAAGCAATATGATGATGTTGATGATGATGATGAAACCTGTAAACTAGATTAATAAAAGGTGATGTGTCGCAGTGTTTGCTACTACCAACCACCATTACGCTGCTGCTGCTGTCTTCTTGGCCAAAAAAGGCATACGCTAATAATGATAAAGGATGCTATCATAACACAGTTCACAAAGTAGCAAAGGATTTGAGTAAAGAGACGAGATCGGATAATCGGTTTATTGTACGCAAATAATATAAACTTTCTGAAGATGACGATGATGATGACTCCCTTTTCTTCTCATTTATGAAGAGATTCAAGCTAGAGATTATGCCAGCTTTGAATCGCAGTGTTTTGCTGTTGTTTGTCGTTAGGGTTGTTGGGGTGTATTATTATTATTATTGTGTTTGTTTACTTCTCCAAAAAGCTTGATAGGACAATCACAAACGTGCTTTTGCTGCCAGTGTTGTTGTCGTTGTAAGCTACTGCTGGTAAATGATGATGGTGCCGGGCTGCTCCTATGTATGTAAAATACGTTTCTTTCACAGGGAACAACGCAAAGGAACAAAACGATGAAAGGAAAAAAAAGCTTAGGATTATTATTGCACCAATTCTGTCAGGGTGGTAGGTAGTACGTCTTGCTGTAAAGTGTCTACCTAAATTTTTTTTTCTCTAGGAACCAACAACTGCGCTATGCGTCACTTGTAATTCATTATACATTAGTGGATCGGTATAATATATAGTGTTACTACTAACTTTTTAGCACGTTCTAATATTAAAGTTCATTTTGCTTTGCATGCACATGAACAGAAAATAAGGATTATTATTATTATTATTGTAGATCGACCTTAACTTGAACGACAACTATTAGACTAAAGTTAGTAGACTAAAGTAGTACGTACAAAGTAGTAGTAGCAGCAGCAGCACAACCGCCAGAGAGTCTGAAAAGTAAAGCATGTATGCATATATACCTGTCTAGATTTGATTTCAAGCTTTTTAGCTGCTATATGTATACGCTGTTGTGAGTGTTTTTTTAGCAGTCACTCTGCTTCCTCATTCGTCTTTTTTCCCTTCTTCTTAAAATGAAATCATGTCCTTTTATGACTGTGAAAGTTGGCAATAAACATCACATTGCTCATGCAGAAAAGTAATATTCGTTTCTTGGGGCTGTTCACGCTCATTGTGTAGTAGTAATAAGTATGTACACGAAAAACGTATTATACTCATACCACCGCACTAAAAGAGTTTGTAGCAGCAAGCAAGCGATGTAAACGATACGACGAGAACGACGACGACGAAGACGGTGATGATGATGGTAAGCACAGATTAGCGAAAGTAGTATTTTGTGAGTTGGTGGCAGTAGCAGCAGCAGCAGCGAAAAGGCAACTGATTATGATGATCATGATGATAGTGGTGGTGGTGGCGGTAGAATATATTATTAGTATGTAATGGGGAAACTGTTTTCCATGGTCTTTTTTTAGCGGAACAATGGTTATACTCATGACACGACCATTGAAACGACACAACAACAACAGCAGCAGCATAAAATATCAAAAAAGGGGTTATTATATGTATTTTAAAATATACATATAATGTTAGTTATTTAGATTTACTTTTTACACAAGTTCTGCTTGCATACACGACAACAACGACACAAGTGGAACAGCAGTCTGAATCACCACCACCACTACCGCCGTACTTTGTACTACAATCCACCACCACTACTACCACCAGAATATCAGCGAAAAGTTGCATGCGAGAAAAGGTGTAGAGAGTATGAACATAACAGGCAGACATTTAACCATGTCACATGTCACGGTATAATTCTCTGCTCAACTTCACCGAATTAGTTTCTCTGTCCGAGACCGAGCCAATGCAGGCAGGCACGCTTTAAATGGACGTGCAAAAAAGATTCAAAGTGCAGATAGGTATTATTATTATTACATAAGAAAGTTATTGGCAAGAAAATGTGCAAAGTTGCGAAGCATGTAAATACTATAGAGAAAAAAATGTTTGCATGCAGGCATAAAAAATTTGCTTTATCCATTCTCCACACCATGATAATGTATGAGTACCTACGTGTGTGAAAAGGTAGATGGGTAGGTTACGTTGCACTGCTGAAGAAAAAAGTAAGAAAAAAAAGATGATGGGGGAGTAGAACGGTGGAAAAGAGTGAAAGAAGAACACTTTACCGTATCATACACAAATTTAACCAGGATCACATCACCGTATATATATATTATTATTATATATATATACATATTCACTCACTCACTCGCTTCCATGCTCATACTACTACTAACTAACTACCTATATATACCTACCTACCTAGCCAAAACTCGGTTGGTTGGCTATGTATACTTTTACTTGCAACTTTTCAACTTACAACAACTTTGCAGCAACTCTCTGACAGAAAAAAAAGTACGGCGTACACACAGGAAGAGAAAATCCCGTCTTCCTAGTCTCCTGCCATATCGTACCGCATTATTACCGCTAACAAAACTGCCGTGTACTCGTTGTCGTCGTCGTACTCCATATATTACATAACTATGCTTGCCAGAGTTGCCCTTTTCTTCTTCTTCTTTTTTTATCCGCGTCGACCCATGTGCACAGAATATCGTGAAGTGAAAATAATGGATGCATGCATGTATGTATATTATACATTTATTCCTTATCATCATCATGATCATCATCACTTTACCCCCTAACTGGCTTGTGCTTGAATGCAGAACAAAGTCAAATTTCTCTATTGACTGTTTTCATAACATTCTTTTCAAGACTCTTCTAGTCATCGGCAGGAAAAAAGTTACTCTTAAATATGCCATGCAAGTCCATGCATACCTACATGGTTCCCTACTTCCTGTACTTGTATACTAACTAACTGCTCAAAGGCGAGAGGGAGAGGAGAAGACGAAGAAGAGAGAAGAAAAAAGAGTGGCAATGGCAGCGAGAAATTTTAAAGAGTGTGGGTTATGTTGTTATAAGTAGTTAGTAAGGAACATGGTAAATACATTTAACAGAGACGCGGACTCAACTGTACGTGGCATGAACATGATACGCAGTCTCATAGTTTATAGTTAGTAAAAAAATATATAGTGTTTCTGCCGCTGGAATGAATATGTGTGTAAGAAAAAGTAAGTGGGGTAATAATATTGGAAGAGACATGTATATAAGAAGTCTCCTCAAAACAGCATGTTCTCTCTTCTTCTTCGTCTTCTTCTGTTTTAACTCAGCTAGGGAATTTTTTTTCTTACTTTTATAACCATCATCTTATGTTGCAGGCTGTAAAGCAAGTACCAAAAAGTTGCGCTGAGACGGGAAAAAAGAGAGAAGAAAGAAATATAATACGGCTGTAAAAATCAGTCCGTTTTTTTCTACTTCCTCCTCTCTGCTTCTCTCTCTGTCTCAATGTACGTTTCTTATTTCATTGCTGCTGTTATGCTATTCTACTACTGTTTCGTTTCTGTTACTTACATCCAAAGAAATAAAACACAAGAGCAAGGGAAAAATATTTCGTAGGATGACTGCATATTATGTACATGATGCACTCAAAGTCACATATTTTGGTGAGTAGCCCTTAAAACCCACACACTCACATAGACAGAAAGAGAGAGAAACAAGCATATAATAATATAGAGACAATTTGCTATTGCGCTGGATATTAAACATTATTGCAGAGCCTGTGTGACTCTTCTGAGCTCTTCATATTATCCTCATTCCTTTTCTAAATGGATTGCAACAACTGCAACTAGCCAAAATCCTACTGCTTCATCTAAAACATAAAGTAAAAGACGAAGGGAAGAAGAAGGAGAGGTATAAACAGAGAGAGAGAGAAAAAAAAAGACTGTGAAACTGCGAAGGGAGAAGAAAAGGAGAAAATTGAGGATAAAGAAGGTTTTTAGCCAGCTTGTTTGTTCTGCCATAAATATACATATAGACGAAAAGAAGCAAGTGGTGCAGTAGTACGAGCGCAGACTTCATATTGCACGTTAATGTCAAAGTCTCCCTCTCTTCCCTTTCTTGCATTGCTAGCAGAAGTAGCTGTCGTGATATACAAAACGCTTGTGTGCACAATTTTTCTTACCTCTTCCTCCTCTCTTCTTCTCCATCCTTCCGTTTTCTCTATAGAGTAAGCTGGTGCTCATGATGGAACAACAGTTCACAGTTGGATAGAAAATGTCTGAGAGAAAGAAGAATAAAAAAAACTGTGATACTGGCAGCAAAAAAAACTATTATTCTTACATTGTACGTGTACATTTCGTCAGGTCGCATGAAATGCCAATAGAACGACATTACTATTACTATTACATACTTATATAATGTTCACACAGAAAACAAGAACGAGAGAGACCCATTTTTATGGTATGTAGTTGTTATTATTCCCTTTTTCTTACTGTTGACCAAGTATGTGCAAGCACCATTATTATTAATATGACATAAAAATCCTTTGTGTAAAAATGCTTTCACCAAGCTGCTACTAGCACTTTTTTGTGAATTTTTAAAATGGAGACCTACTCAGATTGCAAATATTCATTTTTTTAAAATGCTTCACTAAAAAGTATTATGCTTTATTTTAAAAATTATGGAAATTATATAATGACGTTATCAATGGCAATTACAATGCTTCACAGCACTCTCTCTCTCTCTCTCCCTCTCTCTTGCCGACTTACATTGGCGGCGTACACGGATCCGAATCCAGTGCCCGGTTTTTGGGAAACGCTTGGTTTGGCCATCTTTGTAGTTTTTGTATGTGTGTGTGGCTCCGTGGTTAAAAGTATTTCCAGTAGTGATGCTGCTGCAATGTAATGGTCGTTTTTTTCTCTTCTTCTCCTCTTTTATGTCTTTTACTTGTTCTATTGGTATTGTTAGTGCTCATGTTGCTGTGAGCTGTATGTATCGCTGTATAATGCAGAATTATGTAAGTTGTTTATATTATACCATGTGCCTTTATTCTATACCAAACATAGTTCTATATAAATGGTACTACGATCTTTCTGAGGGAAATACCTACTGCGTGTGTGTGTGTGCTTCTGAAAATGTACAAGATGATGTACGAAAAAAAGGAACAAGTACACAAGGAGAGTCGGAAGGAAGTGGGAAAGCACGTTAAAGGAAAGTTTCTTATGGGTCTCTGCACGTCGGCGACGTGAATGACAACCCAAAAGCTTTTCGGCTGCTGCGTTCCTCCATGACATCATGTGAATTTCTCTACTTCTCTGCCTGCCTCCATCACATTGCATTTCAGTTCTTTCTTGAACTCCAACATAACAACGGCTAGCGGCGTACATCAAGCAGCAGCATCACATATATACATATATATACTTTTTTTATACCACTGCACTTGTGCACGTAGATGTTGGCTGGCTCTGACTGGCACCCATTTCCATCAATTATGGTAGAAGTTGCCGGGTATATACTAAAAGTGTACATTTTGTGCTCATATAATGAATAAGTACGGCAGTGGTAGTAATTAGCTGTCCCATGCACTTCATGTTTGATTAAAAGTCTGTACTTTTACTTATCTTTTCATCTTATATTTCCTCAACAGCAGCAACGAGTTAGAACAAGAAAATGTCTGCACACACAGCTTTCTTGTACATGCGAGTAACTCTTTTTGTGTGAATCGGTCTTTAAATTTTGGGGTGGGAAATAGTGAAACAAGCACATAGTCGCAAAACAATAAAAAAAAGTTGAAGAACTAAAGTCAGTTTCTAAAACTATAAAAAATGATCAGACTTTATCTTCCAGTCTGATTTTTTTTAGAAAAAAATGTAAGTAGGCATGTGCAGAGTACAATGTTATTGTGTTATATATTTCACTTGTGTCTTTTCGAAACATGCTTCTTCAAAACTAAACCCGAGTAACTTATGACTCTAAGCTGACTTTGGGATGCGGAAAAACCTTAAATATATCACGTTGATGGAAAATCTAATTTGCAGAAGTTGGTGTGTAGCATGCCACTATATAAGTCTACTAAGTATTTAGTTATACCTATCTTTGCAAAGGCATGTATTTAATTTGCATATAGATCTAATATGCGTACAATCATAACATGCATGAGCTGCTATTATCCTGATGAAGCAACTGTATAAAGGAAAATGGCTCCTCTTTTTCATCTCTCTCTCTCTCTCTCTCTTTTTACATCTTCTCTCATCTTGCGATTTTCTCATGGATAATATTTTCATTCTCGAGAAGCACACAAAGATAAAGAACAAAATGATTATCTTTTCCTAAGTCATCCTCCTCAACGCCTCATTTTCTTTCCTTCTCTGGTAAACTTCTCTGTGTGTGGTGGGATGGAACAAGCGGTTCATATTCTTTGGCCCTTTTTCCCTTCTATCTCATTTAAATTGAAATTAGTTCATTGTCCATTTTGCCTTGTCTAAATGCGCAAGAAATGTTCGCTAGCTGGCGACTACTATACTACACCACTACTGCTAATGTAAACGCAAAAACATTATTATTATATAACAGAAAAGATATGTGAATGTATGTGTGTGTTTACGACAGTTGCGAGAAAGCGCATCATTCTTTTATACGGTTATGGTTTATTGCATTGCGTCGTGCAACGCAAATGTTGGAAGTTTTGCTACAAGAGCCTCCACTCAAACTCCAATAGAAGTGTAATGAAACTTGA
>JAHZMT010000496.1:0-19618 GCA_027743785.1 Sinhomidia bicolor
GGAGAGCTTTGCTGTTTGTGTAAAGTGAGAGAGACCATTACAAATTGCAGTGAATCTCGGAAATAAGGCTAACTGGTAATGAATGAGTTCTGCTCGAAAATTGGATTGATTGGAGCGTTAGCACTAATAATTTTGTGTACATTACCTTCATACTGTTTAGTAGTTCTTCCTGATCGTTGCAATTTTCATAATGCAAGTATGTGGTAATTTTTATCGAAAGCAGTAGTTGGATAAGATTATTACCCATTATTATTACCTGATATTTTCTAGCAATTTTTATTTTATACCATGCTGACATGCCCATATTTGAAAGTGTCGTTTACTTTGTAAACGAACACAACTATTGAAATGACATAAACTTTCTGTAAAGTGGCTATTCTTATTATCCATCTAAGAGTTTTAACGTTTTAAATTATTAAAAAGTGAATTAAAAAATGAATGCAATGAGTGGAGTTGCAAAGTGCATTGTTTGAAATGAATGCTAACTTTTCACTTCAATTGTCATTACTTTTATATGTACGAGTTATATGATTACTTTCTCATTGATTATCATCATTTAGTACAGCAGATTTCAATAGAAAAAAAGCTAACGACGTAGGACTAAAATTAAGTGTGCCTATACATGGTATACAATGTGTGTACAATGTACATACATATGTACGTCACAACTTTAAAAAGTCATTTTATTAATGATGATGACCATTCACGATTTGGCGTGTTCTGTACGTCAAATTACAACAGCACATCACAAATTTTTAACAACTCGTGTGTATGATTAATACCGTTACAAATCGCAATCACAATGCATTTCTGTGTACTAGAGTGATGATTGCAATGAGCCAACAAAGAAGAATGCAAAGTGTATAACATGGAAACCGGCAATCTCTGACCAATTCACACTATTTTCACGAATTTTTATCTAGTAATCACTTTGTTAAATTTCCGTTGTTCCTGTCAAGCAAAAGTACTCTGGTCAATTGTTCGTTAAGCCGCAAGTCATTGTTGTATGTATTTGTTGCAACACCTATAAGATCATTGTATCGTTTAAATGCAAAAACTATGAAGGATAAATACATTAAACGTTTAAAAATGCTTCACTATTCATTTGAAAAGAACTTTTCGGCCGGCGTGATATTTTACTTGAAGACAACACGTGATTCGTGACGTATACAATATGAGAATATTAGACGAGAGGGCGATGAAAAGTAAATTTCAAATACGTATTATTAAAATAGGTTGTAAATTTCAAATAATCAAAAGTTACATGTGTATTTCCGTTTATTATGCATTCGAACGGAATGACAGACAGCATGTAGTCAGATTGATCATGACGACCCATAAACATATATAATAATATGTAATGTTTAGCATCGTGTTTCATGTAAGTAAACTTGTGTGAGTACAACTCACTGTGCACATAATAAGGCTGGTCGGTCACTAACAATGAAATATTAACACATTTTATCGTTTTGCTGCAAACGTGATAGCCATAAGTTTTTGTACTCCTACCACTACTTTTTAAAAGCCGATGACTACAAGATAAAATGTTAATTGAGGTAGTTATACAGCATAATGATGATGACTACGGCGATGATGGGAGTAAAAGAGGTAGGTTGTTGAGCAGAATAATGTCTCATTACAAATTTACAATTCTCTCTCGGCAACACTTTAGGAGCTGTCATTAAACTCCATCATATTCACTTTCTTTCTTAAATAATCATCTGATTGGAAAGTAAATTTTAATTATGGGTATTTTACATGTTGCATATCAATGCTGGAGTAGGAGTCGGGCTGTATGTTATAGACAATTTAATAGTAATTAGTAGAAACGTTATTTACCTGACTATTTATTTTATATGAGAACCTACCCAACATGGTGCTACTATTAAAAGACTATTGCAGCATTTTATTTTTTAAATGTGTAATGCTGTCTTATAAGGAAAGCTGACCCTACCCCCGTCCTCCGTTGTAAAAAAGAAAGAAAAAGATTAATTACAGGACGTAGAAACGTAAATTATCGGTTTTTTCTACAAAAATTTCAAATGCTGCCTTGTGTTCCGTTTCATTTACCGTATAACTGACCACATGTAATAACTACAAATAACTAACCAAACGTTAGAACCACATGTCAGTATGTTATCATAAAGAAAACATATATACGACATGTAACTAGTAGCAGTAGCTATCGTTAAAACTTCCATATAGTTGTGCTGTGCATATATTTTATCTGTTATTATTTCAGAGGTTTGCCTAGGCAGAAAAAAATTGGCAATTTCCAAGTAAGTCGTTAAGCAATACGGCTAATTGCATATTGCATTCGTATTATTGACACAGGAAATGTTTCATTAAAAATCATTTAGCATTAAAGCAACGGGCTCCGTATTTGCAATAGGAAGCCATTTTTGGCAACATGTGCTGTGTGTGTAAAAGTCGTATGGTTCAGCAATAAATAAATTTTTGTGATGGAGGATTCATTCACCCCCGGTAATTATGAAGTTCTAAATCTGGGCATGTCTTTTGAAAATATGGCAAAAATCCGCTCCCACGATATACAAATAGCTTTAATAGAATACAAAACGACGAAACAAAAATTTAAAAAAATGCATCCCACTAAATCAAAATAACGACAATAAAAAAGTAAAATGTGTCGTAGCAAATTCAAAAAGAGCAAAAACTAATTGCATCAGCCGGGAATCGAACCCGGGTCGCCCGCGTGGCAGGCGAGCATTCTACCACTGAACCACTGATGCTTGCTTGAATACCAATTCAAAAAGAGCAAAAACTAACTGCATCAGCCGGGAATCGAACCCGGGTCGCCCGCGTGGCAGGCGAGCATTCTACCACTGAACCACTGATGCTTGCTTGAATACCGGACTGAAATAGCTACATCTTAAAACTGGGCTTAAGCGTATGCATAAAAGAGCTGGTTTTGCGCTCTACGTTGTGCCAATCAACTTAACAAAGAAGAGAGAAGATCCATTAAAAGTACATTACTACAATTGACAATTTAGTTACTAAAGTGGCAAAGTCATTGGTTGATTTAACTATTTGTCCGTCCGTCCGTACATCTAAACCTAGCATTACGTTAGGTTCGGTTTGTTAAATGCGATAAAAGTTTTTTTACTTCAAAAAAATCAGAATTTATTTCAGCAAATATTTTTGGACTCAATTTGAAGCAACTTTATTTTTCAATACTTTTTCAACAATAACGTAAATAGTATCATCAAATAAACGTGAAAGCAGCCTTCCAAGAAACTGACAAATTTTTCAGTAGAGAAGTAAACTATCAGGCTGTTACGAATCATAAAGCATTACTTTGTTACTTGAATACGCGTTAGCTTGCTAGATTTGAATCTCAAAATTTCTTCGTTATTGAATCAAATTCTTTACAATGTTATTACAGAAGAATAGCATTTACTATCTGATGTGCTATATTGTATGTTTAATATACTGTATTGTTGTATGACAGTTTGCCTAATTGTCATTGTGCGCTCCATTCAATTGTAGCTTTTAAGTTGACTGAAAGTAGTTGTTGTAACAAGTGTGATTAGTGTGAATGCAGCTAAATGCAAAACCATCGGCTTGACATAGTCATAGTCATGTGTCCTTTATTTAACATAAACATAAAGTCCTATTTTTTCATTAAAATTGTATAAACTGTCCAATTCTGTTAATGCCATATAAGGTACAAATATTTTGAGACTATGAAAGCTACAAAGCTTTTCAAAACAATTATGTGTTTACAACGCATTATTTCTCTTCACAATGGGTTTATTCTCGACTTTAGCTCATCAACGAATGTATTGAAAAGTTGTTCAATGTAGAGTATAATGCGGCCCATTTTGTGCACCCTTTCTTAAAGAATTTTTAGCTAAAAGTAAATTAAATTACAATCTTGTATTTATAATTGATTCTTATTTTCATTTTTTAGCTTGCGAAGGGGACCTGGCGCCAATGCACAAGATTCTAATGGATACTCCGCCCTACATCATGCCGCACTCAATCGTCATCCGTAAGTATCACATTACCTATGCTAGCTAATTCTGATTTTTCTATCATTTTTGAGCATTGAATATAATAATATTTTAACATTAGAACTTTTTCAAGTTTTATGAATGTGGGGTACAGTTACAGTTGCGCATATGATCTTAGTTTAAGCAACTCGAGAAAAGAAATTATATGCTTATTTAAGCTTTCCATTTTACATGGTCTTATTGTTGTCATGCATTATTTACATTTTCTTACGCTAAGAATGTAATTATAATATTTAAAATTAATATAAATGTCAATTTGAAGCCATTCCGACGCGACCGAGATTTAAAAAAATATTAGGTGCGGAAATGATGGTTTTATCAATATGTGCAACTTGTATTAAGGCTAGTTTTCATAAATTAACATCAACTAGGCAAGATATATTTCATATTCCAGCACAACCCGATTTATCTCATACATATTTCCAGTATCCGTCATGGTGGTCGAATCACATCCTTCTCTAGTCACATTACTAGTTTATACTTTTATCAGCATATATACTTACATTACCAAAGAGCTCACGAAATGACATTATTAATGATGGATGATATTATTAAACCAACATTATATTCTGTTCATTGATGCATAAGAACAGACCTTGGCCTTGAAACTACACATACTTGCTTCAGATTAGTAAATATGCTAAAAATTTGTTTGTTCTGTAATCATTTTTAAGTATTTGATCACTTTGTGCCCTTTTGTGTATTAATCTGTTTTCTCTGTTGATGGATACCCCTGAAAATGACACTGATGGAAAAAGGGCAGTAAGGAAATGTATCCCCATATATATGTGTGTGTGTTGCAAATACAATTGTGTGCATGGTGCATACGAAATGAGATTTTTGAACAAAAAAACATGAAACGACTCAATAAAGCATACTAGTTAAATGAGCTGGAAAAAGGTCAATTTGGTTCTTAAAGTAATTGTAATTGCCACTGTTTCGTCTTCTGGTGCTTACTAAATATGGACATATATGAAATGAGCAAATGTGCTAAAGTAGCATAATCCGAAGCATATTAATTTTTTTGTATTTTAGGAATATTGTCGAATTGCTCTTGACTCACGAAGCTTCCACACACATTGTTGATCTACAAGGCTCTTCTCCATTACACTTGGCAGCATGGAGTGGAAACGAGGATATCGTCCGTCTCCTCCTAACTCATGGCCCATCTGTTCCCAATGTCAATCTTATGGTAAATTATTAGTATTACAGAAAAGTACAATTGACGTGCTAGCAACATTCGGAATTATACATTTCAATGCTAATTTTACGATGATGACGGCAATTGATAATATTGCTTCTAGTCTGTATTATTGCCATCAGTTTAATCCAAACGTGTCGTGTGATATTATCATGGCTGAAGAAAGTATAATTTGTCTTTTAAAGCACGAAGTTGGAGGAATGCACTATACAATCAATGGATTATCTGTTTTTTTCCTAATTTCAATTTCAGAACCGGTCTCACGAGACAGCTCTTCATATGGCATCACAATACGGCCACACTGGAGTTGTCAAAATGCTATTAGAGCACGGTGCAGACCCCAGTATAACAAACGAGCGACAAGAAACTGCCATGGATCTTGCCGCACAATATGGGAGGTGAGTACGGTGCATTTGATAGATATGTGGAAGGATAAAATTGTCATATATATAAATAGTGAGATGGTTTTCCAGCGTGTGCCCATGCACTTTTTATCTGTATTTTTGTTTTGAAATGTCATATAATCCTATAAAACGCAACATGGTGATCAGTTATCACGCATACCTAACTTGAATGCATATTACTCTGATGACACAAAAACTGTGTATTGAGTTGTCCTACATTGTAAAAAGTGTCACATATTAGGTATTTTTCATTTGGACGCAAGAATTTTTTTACAGAACAGGATACCATGTTTGCCTTTCTGTTAAGTCATCACTTTTGTTAACGTCACGTGTCACTTGTCATGTACTCGATTTTTTTATAAACGAAAGAAAATTATTCCCAAACATTGTTTTACATTGATAATGTTGTTCAATAAGATGTAGCAAAGGTAGATATCATGGTGTGGTATATTTTTTTGAAAAGTAAAAATGACGTTTTGGTGACAAGTCGAGGAACACACAGCGTTCCTTTGTTTTGTAAAGTTTGGGTTTCAGCATAACAGTCAATTGTATTGTTACTTTTGTACGTTGACATTTAGGTTGGAGGCTGTTCAGCTTCTTCTCCTCTCACATCCAGCTTTGCTCGGCCCATACACTAGTCCAAACAGCAGTAATCGACCTCACCAGTCCCCCTTTCCTCATACCCCACTCCATTCGGCCTCGCGAAATGGTCATCGGTAAGTCTACGCTGTGAAATTCAATCAATGCAATCAGTGAAGCAACTGCATCGTAACGTAATTAATACATTGTTGTCTCCTGTTACGCAACAGGAACGTTGTGGACGTTTTGGTAAGAGCTGGTTTCGACGTCAACGTCAGAACAAGTCAAGGTACAGCACTTCATGAAGCAGCCCTCTGTGGTAAGGTAGATGTGGTTAAATCCCTCCTCGAGGCAAATGTTGATGTTTGCATTGCGGATAGTCAAAGACGAACGGCTGTAGATCGACTCAATGAAGTTGGACTCAAAACACCAGTAGCCAAAGAAATTGCAGATCTCATTCGAGGTACAACTTTCATTACAATTTAAAATAATAAAGTCATTCAATAATACATAATAAGCAAATAATACTTTCTGAAAAAAAGACGCAAGGTACACACTTTATATAAATTTAGCATTACGTACGTTCATAAATTTACTGGTTTCCTTTTTTATCATTATCATTGCGGTTGGGAAAATACAAGTAGATAAGAGTAGTATCTATTAAATGTTCATGCTTTCATTTTAATTTTCATTCATTTTGTTCATTGTAGGAGCACTAAAGAAAAAATTCACGGGGAAGGCCAATTCTCCACTTTGTTCGCCTCATGACGGAACTCCATCTCCAACAGGCATGAAAGATGGAAAACTACCGTTGAGTCAGATGTAAGCAGTACATTCAATTATTCAATAGTAATAATATTAGTACACTGCTATTGCATTATACTAAGAATCACTTTCTGACTTGTCTTCTTCTTCTTTTGACTTCTCTCCTTGACTGACTTTTTGCTTTGCGACTTTGCTTCTTTTTTTATACATGCCTTTCCTTCTCCTTCATAAATATGTATTGATCCATTCGTACTTCTCTATCGTCCAGCTAAAAGCATAAAGTGTGTTTAGCTCAACTCAATATTTGGCATATATATTGATTTGCTCT
Source organism: Sinhomidia bicolor (assembly GCA_027743785.1). Classification (NCBI taxonomy): domain Eukaryota; kingdom Metazoa; phylum Arthropoda; class Collembola; order Entomobryomorpha; family Entomobryidae; genus Sinhomidia; species Sinhomidia bicolor. Next base: position 7,312 of record JAHZMT010000496.1, read on the forward strand.
TAACGATAATACGAATTGTTGGCTGGTGTTGACGATGATGCCATTACTTACGTTCTTCCGGTCCGTATTTGGATGATGGAAAAAAGAATTAGTCAATAATTAGGTTTCCACATAGCACAACAAAAAAAGTTAAACTCTGCTGCGGTGATGACTGCTGACACATGACACACTTATCATTATCAAGGCAACTTTTGTACAAAAGGCATAAACTATCTTAATGCACTCTATGTATCTACTTTACTTTGTTAATCCTAATAATAATAATAATAATTGCGTCACAAAAAAACTGGACGAAAATTGGGAATGGGAGGAACGGATACTGATGATGATAGTATGATGAAATAAATGTGCCCTCTATTATCAAATTAAAAATTGATGGTGCAGCAGACAGCAGGAGGACCGCCAAAAAAACCTCCAAGACGAAATTTATCTGCTTCCCCGACGCATCCTGGCGTGCCTGACTTTTCCTGTGACAATTATGACCTAATGCAATTGGCCCACATGGGAAGGAACAAGTCATTAGACGAGGGAGTCTACGGGGAGAGGTGGAGAAAGAGTATTACTGGTTACGAGACTAGTCAGTCAACAGATTCAATAGATTTGTCGCCACTGGAACATCATCATCATAAATCGTGTGCCAAAAGTGATATCGCATTTTTCAACGGACTCGCAGATGAACTTAAAACTAAGTCAAAGTCTCAACATTTAGTAGCTATAGACAGTCAGTTCGTGTCAGTTGCTCATATTAAGCTTCGAGATGCCAAAAGTGAGCAAAACGTCAGTCCATCTGGGCTCCGCATTAGCAGTCAACAGGGTCGTAGTACAGATGATTTGGATCATATTGATAGCATCACTGGGTCACCAACGCCTCCTCCTCCGCCGCCCCCACTACACCAGTCTGACAGCAGTAGTACAGGGAAAAGGACGACAACTTCCACAATGGTAAGCACTGTTGTCAATTGGCTGCTTAAAGTAAGTTGCTTTTCTAGGGAAGCTAAACCTTTTCCCCCTTTGCATGCTTCGAATTGCTCATCATACATACACATTAAACACTTCAGGGCTCCAGTGGCAGTGGAAGCGGCCAAGAGGAGAAGAAGAAACCATTACCAAAAGGACCAAAACCTGCGATAGCTCCAAAGCCTACAATTGCCCCAAAGCCAACCAACGTTCCACCCACAAAGCCAAAAAATATGAAACGCCAAGGAAACTCTTGTGACAATGTTCTTGACGAGGGCAAGTCGAGTAAACAGCAGCATAGCTCAGCGTCTTCTTCTGGTGCCAAAAAAACTACTACAAAATCAACTTCCATGTCGGTTTTAAGTCCGGTGGACCTAGACAAGGAATGGGAGAGTATTACAAAGTTTATGGACTCACTCAACGTCAAAATGGGTAAGCATAGTAATCAACTAACTAATTCATTCATATTTAATTAATTTAAGAAGCATCCAACTTAACATTCATTTGTAGTTTCTCACTGAATAACAAATGCAAACGTTTTTTGCCATTACTTATCCACATTTTTTTACTTCAAAAATGCCATCATGGTTCATTCATATTTTGGTTTGTATTTTCCCAAAAGAACGAACTGAAAACGGGAAACCGCGTTCAACTGTGGGCAAATGGTTGGTTAGTATAAACATGGCGCAATATGAGCAGCTACTTCTCAGTTCTGGATTTGATGATATAGAGTTTTTGGTATGTGTCAAATTTAATAGCAAGTATTATGAAAATGCAATCAGGAGTAAATATTTCAGCATACCTTTTTGCTTCGTGTCCAGTTTGCATACATACTACACATATTAATTTTTGATGCATTAATTTTGCTCAGGGTGGAGGCATACTCGAAGAAAATTCTTTGCTTGAAATTGGCATGCTCAACGCACAACACCGCAAAATTGTGAGCATACACGCCAGCAAATTGGAAGTGAGTTGGCCTCGTGCCTTGATCGCTTCCACAGGCATGCCCCTGTCCGTAGAAAAATGGTTACAAGAGCTTCATCTAGACAATTACGCTGCTTTGTTTCGTAAAAATCTATACATGGATCCGGACCGTCTTCTTCGTTTGTCAAATGACGAATTGACAACTCTGTTGGAAATTGAACCTGTTGGACATCGCCGTCGACTTTTGGCCGCTAGCGTAATAATATCTTCTCCTGCTGGTAGTCATAACTGTAATCCTGCTGGTCGGGCTTCTGGGAATAGTATCAGTTCTCAGCATTTCGAGAATGGTGGGATAGGGATAGCAAACAACAACGCTAGCGAGCCTCTCCAGCATCATCATCAGCTTCTACGTAGTAGTACCGAGTCTGCTGACGGCTCTTTGCCCTTAAGGGATCCTAACGATCTTGTGTCTGGGGTTTCGTCAGCGTTAAAAACAGCTTGGCGTCATACACCAGAAACTCTCATTAATGGCAGCGTCACTTACAAGGCAGTTTATGTTGGATGGAGTCCTGTTCAAGAGTTTTCTACAACAGACTGTATACAAAAGGCAATTCAGCAAATTCGATCACAAGAGGTTGTTGTTCCATCATCATTGATTGTGCAAACCAAGACAAACTCCACAGGGCCTGTTACTGCTGCTACCAATACGAACAGTGCCACCATGGCCAACTTCAATGTCACACTTATTGTATCAGCGACAATTGTTAGCTGGTACAACGCCAAAACAAAGGTTTGTAATCGTTTTTTCCTTCTCTGCATTTTTTTATAAATGTAAAAAAGCATGCATTCACCAGTCACATATCCATAACATTGTGAACATTTTTTTGAAAGCAAGTGATATTTTTTAATATTATAAACATAAATTTTTAAACATGTTGTGTTATAAACATGAGATGTTTTCCTTTTTGTTATCAAATATTTTGAACACCAGATTAACATGTCTTCATAATTTTCTGCTTTCTACATTCATTTCTCCTTATCATACAGAATTTGGTGGGGGAACATGATATTGGAAGCATTCAGTGCACATGTCAAGCTTCTGATGATTTGAGACATTTAGCCTTAGTGACAAGAGCCACTGACCCTGTGGATAGAACGCATTCCTGTCACGTCTTCTGTCTTGACTCTGTGGTAATGACAAATACAAAAATTATTTACTCCTTATCTTTCTTAGATAAGATACTCCCAAATGAGAAAAGATTTTTGAAGCCAATGTTTTAGTCCCTATGTTATGTTGGGCGGTTTTTCGCTTTATAATGTTATTATCCCATTTGTTTTGTTGCTGCTGTGAAAAAAAATCAAACGTATTTTTGTTTTCAAAAGATTTGAATTTTTTTACACAAGAGAGTTTATTCATGAGTCAAATATTTAGTTTGCATTTTTTATCCGTCAATTTTTTTGACGTAACTCCCGAAACAGCAAAAATGAATCTTGTTTTTTAGTGAAGATAAACAAGTTGCTGAGAACTGCTCTTTTATTTACCCGACATAATATGTTTTCTACAGGAAATAGCAACTGAAGCGATTTTAACGCTTGGACAGGCGTTTGAAGTTGCTTACCAACTGGCTCTAGCGAGCAGGAAGCAGAACAAAGAGCACAAGACCCATACCAGATCCAAATCAGCAAATCAGCTTAGTACAAAATCCATCAACAGCTCCACTTCTTCTTCCTCTGTGATTGGTGGTGGCGGTGGAGCTGTCAGCGGAGGTGGTGTCAGTGTCGTTGGAGTGAATCATTCCAAGTTCAAAAGAGAGAAATATGGCTTGCAAAGTTGTAATAGTAGCAGCAATGTCGTCCCCGCCAACAATTCATCGGCTCACTGTAGATCCCACTCTGTAAATGACATTCCTCCACCAGCAGTAATTTCAGCCATAGCGAAATCTGCAACAAACTCTCCACAAATTGAGCATCATCACCAACAACTGCAGCAACACCACCACCACAAGGATTATGGGTTTCCTCGGGCCGAGTCCTTCAGCTTCAGCTCACATTCCAATCTCACCAGAGCTCCACTGGTTTCCAAAGAAGAGCTCTGATTTTAAAGTAAGGTAAGCTGGCTAAAAGAATTTTCCTTTGTGCTTCTTCGGTTTAAAAAGAACCATCTTCTTTAGCTCTGCACCCTGCAGACTTTTCCTTTTGAGAGTACGAAATCTGGATCAATAAATGAAACTTAAAAGGTATCACCAACAATCAAGTATCAAATATAAAACGGGAAAAGTAGAAAATGTTAAAGCAGAGAGGTTATGTGCGTATTTAGTGATATATTGATTGTAATATTTAATTTATTGTGTGTAAAAACATTTTAAAACTCCGACGCATTCAAGTAAAGGTAGTAGTAATAGCCGTACCAAAAACAAACCTATGATTAACGTTAATTTTTAAAAATATATTATTACTATTCTAAATATAGTATTTTAGTATCGAAACGGTGGTGCACTTTAAACCGAATTTTAATTAAATTTATTTTTACCAAACTTTCTACAAAGTCAGTAAAAGTGGCGCTTTTGTTCTTGTCGCAAAATGACACTATAAATTCGTACCATTCCAAAGCAATTTTTAGTTAGTCATTCCATACAAGCATTCATACTAAGAAATAATACAAGGTCAATTTTTTAAGCTTTATGTACTAGGATTTTTTTAACTAATTAAATCGCAAAACATACACAAGGTGAAAATGAAAGCTATTAGCTTTGACGTTAATTACAATTACATTAAAACTACTAATATAGTAACTACTATAAAAGGTACTAGAGGATAAATAAAGGTCATGCGTGATGAAAGAGGATCAGCAAAAAAATCAGCAGCAGTTTTTGAGTGACTTTTGTCATGCCTATTATAAATGTTCATCTGAATGTTGTTACCACTTGTTCTTGTTCGAGTGACATTGTTATGTCGAAAAAAAATATTTCATACTATTAATTATTATCACAACGTACTTTTAAGTACGTTATTGTTATTTCTTAACATTATAATTCTTTACGAATAGTTTAGCTTTTAACTAAATAAAATGGAGATGTTTTTATACATACATAGGTGCAATACTGATCCGTACTCGACAGCAAACTATTAAAATGAAATTCTTTACTTTCGCGAGCTAGATTTAAGTCCAAGTATTATGTCGAGAAAGTTATACGCGCTATAATAATACTATCCGATGATGGTTAAATAATAACTGGTTGTTTGACAGGAAGACTATGCTACAAAAAAAACGTAATGTTAAGGTACTCGTTAAAAAAAATCTCACAAGCGAGTTTTGATCTGATAACCTTTTATTTTGTTTTCCGTTCATTAAAAGTTTGACAGAGGCTCTCATTATAATCATCAGCAGTGTTTTAGGTTTAGACCAGTTGTTAAATAGGAAAGAGTATGGAAAATCAGATGCAGCAGTAGAAAAGGTTACTGAGCTACAGTTATTACTACAGAGTGGTTTTATAGAATGAAACAGTAATAAATAAATGAATTGTTATTGACTTTTTACGAGAGATAGGGAGAGATAAAGAGAAGAGAGAGAGAGAGAGAGAAAAAAAAAATTGGGAATCGGTTTGCTCAAAATTTGGACCCATCATCATTATACCATATTTAGAATTTAAAAATGGTATTATTTATTGTTACTAAATAACTCTTCTATATTACTTTTAAAATCACTTTCATGGAAATTGTTACACATGATCACAACACTGAATGTCACAGAGATGAAATGTCGGATCATAAAATAAATACATACATACTTACATACTTACTTACCTAGTTTGCACTGACACTTGATACACTTTCTAACTTGTCATTCCTTTTTCTCTCAAACTACTACTCATTGTTAACTAACTACACAACAGTTATTCACTTCCTCGATATAGCGGTAGAAAACTAGGGAGAGGCTGCTAGTAAAATTGATACAGTAATACGTAGGTTAAAAAAAAATAGCTAACTACTTTTAAGCAGTACCAAACAGCGGCACAACAACAAGTTTAACTAATAATAAAAATACTAATACTACTAGTTATCATTACTAAATAACAATCTAATTGCTAGCTCCGTGCTATTAATATACATCTGCTAACTAAAATAATAACATTCACAACGAAATTAATGTTTTCAACTTTCAAGTTTGTAATGCTTGGACAGTAATTGTTAAGAATGTGAGAGAACGTACAGAGAATTAAATAGTTTATCATATATACACATACATATTATATATATACATATATCCGTGAGGCGATATGAGGAGATCCAAAAAACATGATACAAAAATATTTTTTCCGAAACAGAAGCAACAACATCAACAATCTTTACTCGTCAACAGTAAAAAATTTCTTTAAAAAACAGTACAGAGAGAAACGCTTATTTTAAGCATATTGTTCCAAAAAAACAAGTTTAGATGATAGTATATATATGCCTTTCCCAAAAGAATATATATACTACAAAAAAACACTACTCGCAGTATACTCCACCTTTTCACTTGAACCTTTTTCTACTTACTACGTGATTATGTAAATTATTCTAAAAAAGTAGCGTTAATTAGTTAAGTGTATGAAAAAGGTAAATATGTGTATAAATAAATAAATACGTGATGTCAGAATAATAAGATAATATTACTATAACTACCTTACTTTTAATATTATCTTTTACATTGCTATTTCTCCCTGGTGGTCTGGTCTGGTCTACTATTTCTATTGATGAAATATCATGGGAAAATTGTTTTCAGTTGAGAACAAGGGAGAGAGTTTGTGAAATTTAAACAAAAAAAGAAACATCCAATCTTGTTGAGATTCTATAGTTCATATTATACAAAAAGAAATATATGCAACTTTGCAGTGGTTTTTTGCTCCTTTTCAAAAACTTTTGACTTGAAACTTTGAACATGTTGCTCCAGATAAATCTAAATTTCTAAGCATATAAACGGGAACATACACAAGTGAGTATATTCCAAGTATGTACTTATTATTTTTTAAAGGGAACTATACTGTAGATCCTTTCATTGCTCTCAACAACATTTAACAATTCACTTAGATAAAGAACGTATTAATAAAAAATTGAACAAAAAACACGAACTGAAAAAAATGATGACAATGAACTAACATCAATTGACTCAAGAGAAAAAAATAGAATTGTTACTATATTTGATATAAAAAATATATTATATATATGTATACCTAAATGAGAAATTCAGATTATTACTACTGCGTAAGCAGGGTTATGTGTAGTTTTAGTAAAAAAACAATGTTTCAATTGGCAAGCTTGATTTCGCTCAAATTTTTTCCTCCTTTCCACCGGATCATATTACTAAAAATATTCATACATAGCTAACCTCGACAACTATAAATAATATTGCAAAAAATATTACAAAAGGGAGAAACGCGACAAGTTTATTTCTTATTGTATATGAAAGATTTATTGTACATAAACAAGTTTACTTTCTTCGACCTATCAACCTACTTTCCATTTTTGTTTGAAAAAAATATAGGCCTAAAACTTCGCTTCAAGGTGCTCCTCTGTTGTGATTAGTGTTTGCTGATCTAGTTACTACATTTACAGTTATAAGAAGAAAAATCCATTTATTGTTAGACATAGATAAAAAATAATAAGAATAATGAAGTAGGTATAGTTTATAGTTAGGTAGTTGCGCAATGTTTAATAATAATGACCATATATGCAAAGTATGTTTAGAAAACATATATTAATTCATACTTCTATTTGTAGTTATTAGTTCTTGTCATCGTGTTACGTTTTGCTCCACAAAAACAAACTTTTTTTCTAATTCAAATTATAATATCTAGTTGCTTCATTCATATCATCACCAATAAATTGTGACTCAAAAAGGTTGGTGAATTATTTCAGCTCATTAGATCAAAAGAGCACAGCAAAGATTTAGAGTCCTTTTACAAGCCATTTCACTCTGACATTCTCCACCATACACGACACCCCACCAAATAATGCACGTTTACCGTTCGTGTACCAAATCAAAAAAGGCTTAATTACATTATTTTTTCTCGGCGCGTTTTTTCCTTACAAAAAAATCACTCATGACAAATGCAATACTCTCCTTCATAATTATCATAATGGTCACAAAATGGCACAAAAAATACGTAAATGACTCAAACCCGCGTATTTATTTTTTACGGTACTGATATTGCAATGAAAAATGTTCCTTTATCCGGATTTACGTATGTTTGTATATGATATTTTAAGTCCACATGGACGATCAATTTTTTCAAATAAATCGGTCGCAGATAGTGGTACTTGACTCTATATTGTTCCGTCATATTAAAAAGCATGTCAGTCATGCAAAAAAAGATTTACAACATACCTTCAAATAAAAGGTTAAACCAAAACAATATATATAATATGTAATATAAAAATGTGATTTGTTCAGTCTGTATGTCTGATATATTCAATCGTCATAAAAGCTACTATCAACTATCAACCACTCACTCTTTGTGAAAATATTGAGATTACACAAAATACACAATAGCACGTGCATAAAATATATACATCATACAAAAATATAAAAGTAAAAGGCTGAAATGGTGGATTCAATCTCCCAAAACAACTCATCACAAAAATATATGTTGAGCTACAACTTGGGAGAAATGAAAACAGGCTCATTGAAGATGACCTATCTCTTCTATGCAATTTTTTAAAAGTCTTACTAGATTCCTCAGAAAAAAAGATATACTTACTGACTTATGTTAGTTCCTCATTACAGTCGTCGTTATGCATACGTTCAATCATACTACAACTATCTATAAATTTATTCGTTTATTTCACTTCTCTTTCAACTACTGCTACTACTTTGACGGTCAGTATATACATTACATACGTACATGTAAGGAGAAAACGTGAAAAAAATATATTTAAAAAATATCGCAATTATTATATGTACAGCTAAATAGTCTTCATGATTGATTATCGTTGTTATCATAATTATATTTACTTATTATTATTAATACTAAAACTTTACACATCAAGTCTTGCACTAACAAACACACATTTTTTTGATTTTTGACAAAAAAAATTTGATTCTTTTTTTGATAGTACTAAAATTACAACAATTATTGAATGCATTTTCATAGCAATCATAATTATTATTATAAGGTATTATTATATTATATTTACGACTTAAGTAAGAATGTCTTTCTCTCTACTTACTTGATGATACTATACAATGCTATTATTATACGAGTATACCACCTTTATTGAAATGTTTGTAAAGCTAAGTATGAAAAGGTAATTATTATTATTAATTATTATGGGATGATTTTCAGTGTACACATATATTATAATATATTGTATCGTCTGCAAACAATTTCACTTGCAAGCAATGTCTTTGTTGTGTGATTTCAGTTTATTCAGCTACTGCTATTATTATTGCCTTGATCTTCAGACTTTTTTGCAATAACAGAAACATCGAATAGTGTTACTAGAATAATGTGTGATATATGTATGAGTAATATGTGTGAGGCCGCCGAGTAACAAAATGATGGATGCACTTCGGAGTCTAAAGGCAACGTATCACAGTGCCCCAGCAAATCTTTTGTGCGATCTATCCAGTACATACTAGATTGCTCAGTTTTTGTGGTAGAGACACAGCAAAACACGTAGAATGCCTTTGTATAAGATTTTCGCACAATTGAAACTGGTTTCCTATATAGTCTAGGTTTTTTAAAAAGGAGTATTTGTTATATAGCACGCTTATATAGTTTTATAGCGATTACAAGTCTGTTAATAAGAGCCAATAAGCCATTAAGTGCACTCAAGTAAAATATACTTAATGTACAATCGGTGTGCATTTTGCTGATTGACTTGATAGAATTTTATCTAGTTTTGCACACACTATTTATATTTTTTATTCAGAAATCCTTCACTTTCTTTCTCTTTCAAAAAAAGAAACTGCTGAAAAATCGCAAACGACTAGAAACTGCTACGTTTTTCTAGTTGCCAAAATTCCGTCAGCGATTCAGCAATCTGTTTGTATGCCTTTTGCACAAGCATATGTGTGTATGGTAGACTTTCTTCTTAAAATTCTGTACTAACTGCAATATTTATGTATGACATTTTTAATGTTTGTCGTTTCTATATTCGTATATATTTGTGTGCACTTTGTAGGTATATATATATGTATATTTATGACACAATACATTTTACTTCTTGTTCTATCATCAAAGTCACTGTAAGTCTAAATGTTGTTGGTACATTCATACATAAATGGTAATGGTCAGTAAAAAAAAGTTGATGTAATTGTAATAATAAATATTACATGAACATACTTGTAAACCTTACTTGTAAGTAAAATTATTATCATGGACATGATCTTTGAAAAAAATTGTGCATGCTAAGATACTATATTGTGGATATGAAAACTATGATAAAAGTTTAATAAAATGTTATTATTGTCATTAATTAGAAAACCTGATAATATGATTTACTGTATTTGTAAATGTTATTGCGATTGTCATTATTATTATCATGACTATAATAAACGATAATAAAAATAATTATTGAAGCATAATGATGATACTTCATCTTGTGGCAATTATTAACAATACTACTCACTTCATAAAAGCATACACACGAGACACGACCTTCGTTGCACAATGTTGCTACTGTATACACAAAAATCTGGTTCTAAAAATATACATGCCAGCAAAACAACAAGCAACAGCAGTATAATTTGGTAATTGCTGGAATGTTTTTAAATCATCATTGTTGATCACATTAATCGATTTTCGAAGGAATTAAATTATATTCTACGTTTGTAACCATGCATTTTTGTCTCTTCCCTCTCCTCTCAATTGTTAATACAATTGGTAGAACTACACGAGCAAAAGAGAAAAATCAGCAACACATTATTTGTTAACGCATTCGCATTTAAAAGAGCAGGCGTGGCGCAACGTATGCAAGCAGACTCTCAGTGCAATCAAAAAACACACTGCACGTTTTCAACCCTTTCTGGTCCATGTGTATTGGTTTTATGCTTGTTCTCGACAGGGAAAGTGTTCAACAGCTTTTGCAACAGTCCAGGGTTACTCGCTGATAGGAACTTTTATGCTATACCAACTGGTGGAACGGCATTGTCCAGAAATAAGAGTGGTAAAAATTTTAAACTGTTTGACATTTTTTGTTTTAATTCAGCATTACTCTCAGCATTATTTTGACCATTACGTTTTTACAGATTTTATCCTGTCGAAATGAGACACAGAATCAAATAATACATACCATTGTTGTCATACAAGCGCACATTACCGTTTTCTTCTCTCACTTTTTGTTCACAGAGGTATGCACACATGGTCGTTGTCGCAGCTAGTTACTCGCTCAAATATCCGACTGCACAGCAATAGCAACACAAGGGAGGAATTCACACACAGGTTTGTCCGTTCCAAACTGATTTTCCGCAAGATGAACTTGAGGAATGCTGAGAATCTTTTCATTTCGACACCTACAGAAAAGTTTTCCAACGGAGTAGAGTGTTGTGGATACGGACTGCTTAAATATTAGATACATATACACAAGCAAAGTGTGAATGAATAAAGTGGAGACCTTTATTTCTCATTGTTGTACCCGATTTCGTCCCCCAGCAGAAGAAATAAATACCTCTCTAAAAAAAGGGTGTAACAATAATGCATTTTTCTCACTTGAAGAGATGCTACTTTTTAAACAAAATATGTAAGCATTCTCAAAAAAAAAGTTATTCGGCATTTTTGATTGCTTTTTTGCACCCTACTCTACTCGCATATATTTATTACAACCTTATACAAATATCTATTACGTTTTCTCAGATAGCTTCAGCTGCGCAAAATAAGTAAAAAAAGAGAAATTATCAAGTATAGTCATCAATGTCGGTTTATATATAATCCTTTCTTGTCATATTCAAGGTTGCCTTTGCCATTCACCGATACCAAAAGAAATAAAGATATGGACTAAATATCTAAAAAAAAAGAAGTAAAACATAATAAACACATAATGTCAAGCTCTCTTTCCGTCACATTTCTATTTCGTCTTGAAAGTACCGTTTTGCCCCTTGAGAAACAGTCGGCTATTCAATGAATGCTACAAATGAATCAAGAAGCTGTTCATTCTATTTTTTGTACTAAACTCATTGTTCTGCTATTCTTTTCTTTACAATATTGTATTTACTAAAGAAAAGAACACAACATTACTATTTTTTCACAACTACGCCAACACCGTCAGTTGGAATGAATGGTATTATTGTCATCAGTGTTAACTTTTTCATCGAAAGCTTCACCATCTCCCTTCTCTACGAATAGCTCTAGCTCTCTTCCACCCCCATCTTTGCTACAAACAGCGACAACAGCTTGTCGTGCAAGAGGAGTATGTATTTAAGGATTCAACTGACCCCAGCCCCTGTTTC
>JAHZMT010000497.1:0-59946 GCA_027743785.1 Sinhomidia bicolor
TTTTTTTCCGCTTCGATATTTTGTTGTTGTATGAAATTTAGTGAGAAAAAAGGAATCAATGAAAGTAATAAACTTGTGAAGCATGTTTTTTGTTTGTTAATAATAATAAAAAATAAATAATAAGGTGCTGTGTTGTAGTAGGCTGTATTATTATTATTATTACTACTACTACTAGTGCACTGTCAGCAGCACGTAGTACCCAGAGGGAAACGGACGAAAAACGTTAGACCACTTTCTATACTCAAAAGCAGCAACGCCACACTGCCACCACCACAGAAGAGAGAGAGGGAAGCATAATAATGAATGATAGCAAGTGCATGTGTGGCATTAGCTGCTGCTGCTGCTATTAGCGTATTCAGTTTCCACTCTTAATCAGAAAAATGTTTTGTTTTCTAGTAGAACGAGTAAAATAATGTAGCAGTAGCAGCAGCTCGGTATTCGTAGGCTGTTGTTGTTATGTTAGTTTTGTGTGTGTGTGTGCTTTTTTCACTATATGGGCTGTACTTTTTTCTCTCTTTTTTCTCTGTTGTATTAAAATATACGGTTTTACTGACAATAAGTACATCATCAAGTGACTAGTAAAGTAAGTGATAATGTTGTTTTATATCATCGTCTAATTATTTGAGTGGAAGTTATTACCAGAGAGTGGATGAAGTTGTTGCATAGGAAAAAAAGCTTTCTTTAATTTTCTCTGCTTGGATATTATTACTACACACACACACACGGATGATGATGATGATGATAATAATAATGTGTGGCTGATGATGAGCAGTAGTAAAAAAACAATACAGGTGAAACTATATAGTGCATGCCTGCATTCCTTTTCCGCCGATATACAATATTATTATTATTATTATTTGTACAGGCAGTGTCTTCCTGGCCTGGGAGGAGTACCCTCTTATAGTGATGTTATTTGTAATAATAATAATAACAGGAATATATAATGATAGCCATATGTGTAATGAAGAAGAAAAGAAGACAAAAAAATTGAGAGACATGGAAAATAAATAACTAAAAAGGCAGAAAGTTCCTTTCAGCCTGATTGTCAGTACGTGCTTTGTGCCCACCCTCCGCTTGATAAACTTGCAGTACTTGACTGTGTGTGGTTCTTTTGAAAAAAATTTTGTGTGCATTTATATACATATACATACATGTACCTATAGAACATCTTGCGAGGAGGAGGCTGACTCATGGTATCTAATGGAAAAGGTATTGGTGAAAGAAAATTTAAATCGAAAAAAAATTAGAACATGAAATGTACATGTAAATTAAATAGGTAGATTTGTATAAGCAGTTTGTTACAGTTAATCAACAAGCAAAAATGAACGATATATCGCCATTGCCAAAAAATATATACACGCACATATATATATATATATATGCACATATATTCTGCATTTAAGCTGTTAATATACTTCTCATCATCACCATCGCTATTGTGCTGCTGTCACATATTTATGCTTCAGTCTATATAACATTCTTTGCGATTCAATTTATCCCCCGTTTGAAAGTAGTTTAATTAGCAGTCAGAAAAAAATCCCCTTTTAAACTGCACTCTAGATGGGGTATTTATGAAAAGAGAAAAGATAACTTGACTAACTGTCAAAAAATTTACTCAGCCGTGCAGAAAATATCATCCGAGTGAATTTTTTCGCTAATAATGCTAATGATTTACTGTAAAGTACATGTATATATAGGTAGTTATATTATATATGTACAATATACGGTAAAAAAAATGGCGATGAGATCTTCTGGAGGAGGAAAGAAAAAAGGGAACAACAACGTGTGTTGGTGTTCATATACATAAATAAAAAGAGAAAAAAAATGAGTTATGCTGTACAACAATCATCATCTAATATATTTACTTTTCATTGGCCAACTACTAATTCTTTTTTTCTTACTTATTATTTTTTTTTGCAGTCGGTGGATGGTCGCTGGTAAAGCGGACCCTGAGATGCCAAAAAGAATGTACATTCATCCCGACTCCCCATCCACAGGAGAACAGTGGATGCAAAAAGTGGTTTCATTTCACAAACTGAAGCTGACAAACAATATCTCGGACAAGCATGGCTTTGTAAGTGAAAAAAAGTTTGAAATATAATGTTAGTTTTTTATTGTTAAATTATTGTAGTTGAGTGAGCTGAGCTGTAGTTACAGACAGAGACGGAGAAGACGTACGTACGTACGCAAGGAGCATACACAGAGCGTATTTACCTACATGTACTTACGTACATATTATTTAAAAAAAATATATTATTATCAACACAAAAGGTAGATAGATAATGGTTACATATTATCTATACCAAGTTGTAGTAGTAGAAGAAGAAGAAGAAGTAGTAGTAGGGAGAACACGTAGGGAGAGTAAAAAAATCTGCTGTTGCTGCTTCTGCTGATGTTGTTGTTGTTGTAGTTGTGGCATGGTTGGAGAAACATGCTTACTGCAAAAGGATTACATGATATGATATGATGACAAGAAGAGCAATGAGCATGCACTCATATAATATAAATGTTCTCGTTTTCTTCTTGTAGTCTTTTGCCACTTCTTCTTCTTCTTCGTCTTTTTTTTTCTTCTTTTTTTACCGGCACATCATCGGCATTCTTGTTTTCCAAGATTTTTCAGATTGATAAGTAAGGTTCAGTGGTCGTTGTTCCTTTTTCACATTCTCTTGTTGCTTATTAGGAAGATCAAAAAAGTAAGCAAGACAGAAGAGACAGGCAAGAAAACACAGTACCACTACTGCACTGCTGAGGCATATTTTTGGTGTGATGACGACGAAAACGATGATGATGCGGTAGTTGGTAGTCGTGGTTTTAGTAAAATGCGTATACTCTCTTTTTACGTATTTATTATTATTATTATTGTAAGAAACAGGCTGATAGATAAAAAAACAAGGATGAATAGTTTTTTTTCTTCCTCCATCACTCTTTTTAACTGTAGAGCAATTTAGGAGAAAAATAGAGAAAACATTTGTAAAGTGAGAAGGAGAAATGAATAAAAATGAGAGCAAAATACATATTTTTGAAGAAAAAAAAATAAGTGTGCGCAAATAGAAAAAGTAGTGTATAGTGAATAGGAAATAATAGTGGTGATGATGATGATAAGGCTATTGATGTGATGATGATGCTTGCTGCTGCTGGTGGTGTGGTGGTGATGATGGTGATGTAAAGAATGAGCGCAAAGATGTTTGTTTTATTTATTCAACTTGTCTACTATATTATATGACACTGTTGCAATCACAATGCTTCCTTTGTTTTTACGACCATCACGAGAAGCTTTAGGTTTTGCACCCCGACGGTGTTTCCTTTCAAAAGTTTCATAATAAAAAAAGGAGAATGCATAGGCTGTTGGCAGACAAAAAGAAATGAATGCAGAAAGTGAAGAGGAAAAAAAGAAGAGAGGAAAAAAAGAAGAGAGAAAAAAATGAGCAAGTTATAAGTAATATACAGAAGTAAAAGAGAAGGAGGAGGAGGACGACGACAATATCGATGAAAATTTCTGTTTTGTTGTTAAACTAAACTCTTATTACGTAGGTATGTAGTGCAGCAATGTTGTTTGTAAATATGGTGGTGGTGATGATGATGATGACGGTAGTAGTCAAAAGAGGAGAATGGTGGTAGTGGATAAAGGGAAATTTAAATGATTTTCTCAATGCTCTTGCTAAAAAAATTGTTCATGTTCTCACTGCAGCTAAATCGGTCGGTGTTGTTTGTGTAGAGTGAGTGGGGCCATTACCACCATTTTGCAGTGTTACAATAATAATAATAATAATAATAATAATAATACTAATACTATACGGCAACAACAACAGCAGCAGCAGCAGCAGCAAAAGAGTTGAAAACCACGTTCTCTAGTTGGTCGGACTTTTTTGCTTTGTGATTAGTGTAGAGCGAAGGTGATAATAATAGAATATTAGACATCTAGCACGTCGTCGTGAGTGACGTGAGACTTGGTTGTAGAAGAAGTAGTAGTAGTAGTAGCCAGTTGTTATGTGCTACAACATGAACATGATCAAAACGTGTAGTTGTTGGATAAAAATGACACGCTGCATTAATGAAGCAAAATCAATGAATTTAAATTTAATAAATGAGAATAGGTACACACACATGCCTACTATAAGTGCATGTATTATTTGCATGCATCAGGGTTTATTTTTTTTCTTTCTTTTTTTACGCTATTATGCCGTGTGGTTGGACATGGTCATCATCATCAGCAACATCATATCATTTCTCTGTGGCACTTCTACTTTGCTTACTGCTGGTGTTTCTCTACTACCACTACTGTTGCCACTATATGCACTGCTGCTGTTACTGCTGGTATAAACTCGTTCTAGTCGGTTTCATTTTTATTGCATGAAAAATCTCAATTGTAATGAAAGCTGCTATGCTACACATAGTGCATATATACCTACATACATACGTATCTAATGTGTGGCAATATGGCTCATATCGTTATTACTGATCGTGGTGGTGAGTCTTCTTGCAATGTGCATGTTTCTCTGGAGACGTACTTTTTTTGACCAAGCTAAAAATTCACCGTGATCGTGATGATGATAATTCAAACATGAAATGTCACTGAAGACAACATGAGTGTTATATGAGTACATCCGTACGAGGGAAAAATGAGAGAGAGAGAGAGAAAAAAAAGTGGACAGGAGAAGTGAAACCTTTTGGGAATATTGGTTGGTGGCATGGCATGATCATCATCATGGCAGTATGCATGAGCTGACTAGTTTTTTTATGGAGCAAGTTTAATACGGTGAGAGAGAGAGAGAGGGAGAGAAAAATAGGTGGTACGATAGTGGTGGTGGTAATGGAAGACATGATTGTTTAGTAATGTGTTTTCTAGTGTGAATTATCATTTCTTAACGCTTCCAATATGAATATCGATTACGGTGAGAAAGAAGGTAGTAGTAGTGGAGGTAGTAGGCATGAAGAGTGATATAGGAGGAAAAGCAACGCAGTATATTTTTTTTTTACTTTTTCTGTCACAGCTTATTGATGAGGGTGCCAGGTAAAGGCGTGTCAAATGTTTTACAGTTCTCATAAGGATGGCTTCTTAATCCCGTCCAAAAAACCATGTGTAATAATAAGTGTCGTCCTCGTGTAACTCCAGTCCGTATTTCTCCATTGCTTGGCGCACTCATTAGGATTCACATGTTATTAAGAGTTCATTGAGACGGATATAAATGTACGGTTATAGCGAGACGGAGAGAGAGAGAGAGAGGGAAAGGAGGAGGTTTCCCTTATTAAATATTACTGTAATATCACAAACTAACAACGCCATGCCATCAGCGTTTTTTAATGTACGCAATTCTGTTTTTAATGGTTTTGTGTGTATAAATACTTTACTTGGGCACAAAATGCGTACATATTTATATTACTGGGCGAGTGCTCGAACAAGGCAGCAGCATAAAAAGTCAAAAGTAGTAATAGTAGGATCATCATCATCAGTCTGCCTGCCTTTGCTTTGCTGCTAGTCAGAGCAATAATCAGCAATAATATTATTGGGTAGCAGGAGTAGCTAGTTGCTTTTGAGCTTCTTTCCGGACTAATAAATAAATGAGCTCATTTGTGCATTCTTCATCGACCAGAAAGTTTTTTTTCTCATTTTTTTTCTTCTTGTCTTGTCTACCAAACTCGCACACACACACACAGACAGACACACTCCTTCGTCTAAATGTAGCTTGTTTTTTGTAATGGCATGCGTGCATGCAGACATGCATGTCCCTGGAACCACTAAAAAATGTTGAAAAAGCATGCTTCTGCTCCTTCACTTTAGTAATAATAATAATAATAATATAGAATAGTAGTAAGCAAGCAGAGTTGTAGCAGCAGCAGCAGCAGCAATAAGCAACTAAAAGTTTGACTAGCTACCGTTTTACTCACCGCGCCGTAACAACGCTGCTGCTCTTCTATTCTTCCTCTCTTTTTTTCCTCCTTATTATTGCAACACTGAAATGAGTAATGTCATTATCTCTCTGGCTTTTCCGTGAAAATTAGCTTGTACAGAAAACGTACTTAAAGCTTCTCATCGAATTAGGCATTATACTATATACTCATTCATTTCCAGCTAGAATTTTTTTACTGTTGTAGTAGCGGTGGAAAAGGGGAAAAAATGATAAGTACATTATGCAAGATCGTATTGACTTGTTTTGTCTGTTGAACGGATTAGTATTTTTTTGTACATAATGAAGTTGTATAGTGGTAGCAGCAAGTAGGCAATGGCTAGTTGTTGTAATAATGGACACACACACATCATGCATCAAGCAAGTTACGTTGATGTTCTCATTAGTCTTCTTCTCGAGTCAATCACTCAATTTAAGAAGAATGCTGTTATGAGGATGATATGTAACACGTAACATTTCGTTTTGACAGAAAACCTATACGTTCCAGTTTTATGAGCATGCAAGCATCTACGTGTCTCAAATGACGCTCCAGTGGCAGCAGCAAAGCTTTACTAGGAAATTGTACTAATCATCATCATGATGACGATAATGTAATAATAATATTAATGCTCCAAAAGTATAGCAGCAACTTTTTAGGTAGTCCAGCTTGGTCTTTTTCTTGCTGTTTGCTAAATGTTTTTCCAGAGACTAAACATAGGCACCCAACAGAATTTTACCAAAGTGTTGTCACTCATTATTATCATTATAATTCAACGAGCAAATCTAATTAATACCATAGTATTTTAGTAAATACTGATATTTTGCTGTTGTGCCTGCCTTTTTGCACCGGATGAATAGAAAGGAGCATTATCAGTGTTTTTTTTTGGAAGGAGTAAAGTTAAGAGTAAAGGACAGTTTCACACTTTGCTCTGTAATTGCATTCATTAGTTGATTTGTGCTGCTTTGCTGGTTGCTCGTGAAAATGCCTTTTTTCCATAGAGTTTTTGTCGGATGATCAATGAAAGCGCGCTGTCGCTGGGTTTGACTTTTGAGGTGTTTGTTGTCTACGCGTCATGCTAATTACCGCTAATTAAGTTATGCGCATCATGTGTAATTATACAGACGACGAATGTCATGGAGATGATAATGGTAATAGTACTAATAATATGGTTGTGGAGTAGCAGAGCAATAATAATAGGTAATTTTTGCTTCCAGTTGATGAATTTGTGAATGATACTGTATGTCATGCTGTGGATTGATGTAGGTATTAGTACCGGCACACCTTCCTTTTTTTTAGACTAAACGTTTTAATTGATATCGACATGTTTGTATTAGAAGCATTTTTACGGAATTAGTGGAAAATTGCATTTTTCTATGTACTGTATAATTTTTTGAATGCAAAATCATGAGAAACTGAACAACATGGGTTAACTTTTTGACCGACAATGTTAATAATTACAGAGAAAAAAACATTATTTTCTTCTGTGTAACATGATTTAAGAGCAGTAATGGACAACAGAGAGTAATAATGGATAATGATATATTGAGGTTTAATAATTAAAAGAAGTCCTAGTAAAACATTCATCTGGAGAAATATTCGTGGAGATGTACAGCTTTACATTAAAACCAATTATTCCGTTATTTCCCCCGATCGATACATTAGAAAATCCCTATAGGAACGGTAATAATAGGTATTACATCAACTTATGCCATGACGATGATCATTAGAAAACGTAAAAAAGCTTAATCTAAACCATTCCGCGTATTTATTAGATTATGCATGAATTTTTATTAACATTACTTGTAGTGGTGAGGGTAGTAGTAGTAGTATTTATTACTTGAGCATCTTTCTTTTTAAAAGCAACTTCATTCAAAACGTATAAGTGTGCTGCTCTGCTACTACTACTACTTCAGTCTGTTATAAAGTTGTATAAATAATAATAACCAAAGTAATAATTATGGTGATGACGATGACGATGTTGGTTGTACACGGACTGTCATAACTGGCGTTGCTTTTTTCACTTTTCATTCCTCCTCATTATCACTCAGCGTAAGTAAGAACACTTGCTCATTTTTTTGTAGGTTGCTGCAAGGGCATCATCAGCACCGTGAATGCATAAAAAGGCAGTGAAGTTGTGTGTAGTAGTGGCACTATGTAGTAGTCGTCGTCGCAGAAAATCAAAGGGATTATTATTATTAATGCCTAAAAACTCAACAAGGCGCTTTAGAAGACGACGTGTGATGATACTGATGATAATATTACACGGCACAATACCGTGCATAGTAGTAATAATAATAATAAGCCGAGAGAGAAGAATCATCATTTGGGAGACGGATGTAATAGAAAGTGGCGAGATGCTTGCTCTGTGATGAGATGAGATATTGATGATGATAATGATGAGAATACTTTGTGAGTGAGATGTCTTTCTTGGAGGTTTTTTCAGGGAGATACAGATAGATAGATAGATACACATGCATTCTCCTTTTTTTCTATTTATGATGATTATTCATTCAGTCTGTTGGTTGTGAAAAAAGGAGTGAAGTGACAAGGAGGACACTCTGGCATGTTTATACGGTGAGAGCGGCGGAATGAAGTTGTTGACTTGGGTTGAGTGAGTCGATAAAAGGCTTTTTTCCATAAGTAAGTGCTTGCACTTACTTACGGCCTACTGCTTGTTGTATCATCATCTCTCTCCAACCATAATACGATCCGTTCTTTTTGACGGATTTTAATGACATATCTTTTCTCCGTGCATTTTACAGTTGGTTGAAAAATGAGGACGGATTGAAGAGGACGAAGAAAAAGGAAGCAGTGTTCATAAAAAAATAGTTGGTTTTTAGTGTATACTCGACGCATAGATTACACACTGTGATGATTATAAAAAGGTGACATCAGCGTTGATAAAAGGGATATTTACCTGCTTGCTCTCTTTTTCCTTTGGTTGAAACCAATTTTTTTTGCACTTGTGATATGGTGGGTTAACAATTTAAATGTAGGCCAAGTTTCTTTTCACGGAAAAGAAACTATAAATATACAGAATTATACTAAAATATTGCATATTTTTCATTTCTTTTTTAAATACACACAAGAAATAATTGCTAGTACGAGTTGTTGATAAAAGGATGACGACGTAAAGTCAAAAGTGGTTGTGTGTAATGTTGTTGTTGACGGGAGAGAAATGATGGCAACAATCATATGAATTGCTGGATGGGTAGAATTAAAAGTAAAAGAGATGGGATGGAGATGGAGAGAGACAAGAGTTACATGAATATTGTGATGATGCATGGAGAACCTGATTTGTATTTTGTACCTCTCCGCATCATTTATAGAGATGACACATTATCACGGTGACAACGCTCAACTGTATACTCAGTAGCAGTGTTGTTGTCGTCGTCGTGTGATGATGATGATGTAGCCATAAAGCGAATGGTACATACGCTGATGATGACGATGATGGTGAGTGGCATGCATGCATGCTTATATTGGCAGTATAGAAGAAATGAAGGAGTAGAAGTAGTAGTGGTGACTGCTGTTGTTGTTGATCATGATGATGCCGTAGTTAAGAGATCATTTTTAGTCGGCTTGTGATTGCTGACTTGTCGCCGCACTCAAGAGTGAAGATCAAAGGAATTCGCCCGATTCACAAGATGAATACATCTTTCTTTTAAGCTGTACATGAACACATCTTGCTTTTTTGCTGTTGGATTGACTACCCTTCTTGTCACTTGTAGACAAAAAAAATTGATGATGAATGCACTTCACTTCAGTAAATATAACGAATGAAGTGAAGAGAAACGACGAGAGAGAGAGAGATGATGATGATGATGATGATGATGATGAAGGAGCGAGAGATGAAGGGAAAAAAAGAAAGGACGACGATGACGACTACTACTACTATATATACTACTACTACTATGACGAAGTGAAGGAAGCAAAAAGATGAATAAACAACATGCTTTGCTTATAGATATAAAAAGGTTTATATTTTATGCATAATATCTTTTATACGGTTTTATACAAAAAAATGAAGAAGACATATCGTCTCACTGTGACAACTTCCTTATTTCCATTTTCTTCTAGTGTTCTCCCTCCCTCCCTTTTTATTCTCTCTCTCTCTCTCTTTCACTTCAAAGTCATCCTCATCCAATTGCAAACAAAAGCTGCCGTGTACAGAAAAAAGAAGAAAAAAACTGTAAAAGCCTTCATTATCTTCTTTTTTTGTGCAAAAATCATCATCATCATCGCGATTATCAAACACCAAGCGGAAAATCATGTGGGTTTCCGTGAAATTTACAAAAGAATACACTTTTCTTTTACTCAAAAAATTATTTGGATTGAGTAACTAGACATTATATATATTTTTTAAAACCCATACAAAAAAACTTGCAAAGTGTTTCTGGCAATGTAACATTAAAGAAACAGTTATTATTCTTATTCTTATTACTACTAGTAGTAGTTTGTGGTATAGTGTGGACCAAAGAAGTAATAATAGTAATAATAAAATTTTCATAATTTTAACCGTTTCACTGTCCGATGATGATAGGAGATGAGAGAGAGAGAGAGAGTAAAAAAGGGGGAAAAATATATACACAACAAGACGATTTATATGCAGTCAGCGTCTCATTGAAAGATGAGCTGAGAATAAGGATGAGTTGAGTTGTGCCTAAGGTTCCTATTTTCTTGACTGCTGCTTTGGCTTTAGCTTCCAAAGATTAAAATGAATATATCAGCCAGTCAGCCAGTCGTCAGTTTATACATAATATTATATATTTATTATTTGTAATGTATGCATAATCGCATGAAAATGTGTTATGTTATTTTCTACATAAGTTACTACACATACACACACACCACATCATTTAATATAATAATAATTATTGTTGATATAAGTATTATATGCTAGGCAAAGGCTGCAAGTATTAAAAAAAGAAGATGGATATTATTACTGTGCTGAATGCGTAGCATTATTGTTTGATACAAGTTGAAAAAGACGTTGTTTGAAAAAATATACGCACATTATGCTAAGTTGGCCATTGTCTTTTTTTAATGTTCTTGTTTAATATATACAATCACTCAAGCGATACAAAAAAGATGGCTCATTTCATCAGCAGCAGCAGTAGTAACAGCAGTCGAACCGGACAAGAGGCCGTATGTTTAGGCATACATACATACATATTTTTGATAGGAATGAAACCAGAGATGAAGACTTTGCATTAAAGGGAGCTCTACATGCTAATATTATAATATTAGGTGAAATGTGACAGGATTTATTTTCTTATCTGTCTTCTTCGACATTATACCATGTCATGATAACCATTATGATTATGGGAGTGTAATAATAATAATAATAATAAAAGCTGTTTAACTGTATAGCACATTCACTTTTTTAAACTCTCTGACTCACCTTGCAAGGTATTAAATGAAATGCATGTACATACACTAGCTTATCACTTTCCGCTTTTGAATTTTCAGCGTGTTCTTTTATATTTTCTTGCCGATTAAAGGGAAAAAATATATGAGGGAGTTGTGAAAATGGTTGCTGCTTTGACTTTGATTAAGATCACAATAATCAAGATGTTTTAGTGTGGTATTTATCGATTAGTGTGTAGAGTACTGCCAAGTTGTATTAAACATTTTTGTGTGTGTGGGGCTATAAACGTCACCAATGTGCTACATGGTATAGTGTACATACATAAGACATAATTGACATTCCTTTGACGCTCAAACATAAATTAATGCTAGGTTGTTGTTGTTGTTGTCGTCGTCGTGAAACAATATTGTACGTTGTACACAGGATGTCGCATCTTATCATCACCACTTCATTCACACTTATTGCTTCGCTCCACCACATACATACACGTCTATTTTTTCATTTTCTCCGACGGGGTGAATAATTCATAATATCTTTGCGTCAGAGTAGCAGTAGTGGTAGCTCTAGAATATAGTAATAGTATATATATATATATATACTTGCATGCGAATATAAACACGCAAACAAGTAAACAAGTAAAAAAAGAACAAGCCTTTTGAGTGGTATGTAGAATGGTGGTGGTTTAAGAGAGGTATTTTTGGAAAAAAATAATGAAAGAATGAATGAAGGAATGACTGTCGTCATCAGAGGAGACATAAAGTAATCATTGTAAGTAGCTAAAAATACTTTAGATTCGTGTATGCTGCATAACCATGTGAGAAAAGACAATGGAAGAAGAGAGAGAGAGAGACACCACGACGATGTGGGCACTCAGGTTTAAATTTTTTTCTGCGCTTGTCACAATTATCCTTGGCAACAACTACTGCAATATTTACACTGTATTGTCATTAGCTTTTTGCGTTGTTGTGAAAATATGCGCCACAATAGATTCATTGACAAGTTACCAAGTTAGCTACATCATCACTTGCACGACGGTATTGATGGTGGTGATGATGATGATGATGATGATAACTATTTATATACGCCATCCGAATAATTCCTCATGTCAATGAAACAAGGATCATTATCATGGGTAAATGCCTAGCTAAAATGTTTTCCTGTTTTGTTCTCCGTGTCAATGGCAAGGGAGTAAAAAATGATAGAAATTCTACATTGTTGAAAGTAAAGATTAAAAAAGAATTTTTTTTTCATGACATCTTCATCATATAGAAATAATACACACACGTAATGTGTGAGTGTAGGTATATAATATCTAGGCATGTATTTTATTCGACAGAGTGTGCAAAGCAAATCAACTGTACGGTTCATTGCATGCTTTTTATTTGGTATGTGGATACTTTTGAACAAAAGAAAAAAAATGAGAAAGAGATACAGGACCGGTGTCATCACCACCATGTGATCACACCACAATTATTATTCATCTCCATTCGGATGTAAAATTTGATGGTATCATCAACATCGTCGTCATTTTTACTGTGCCGTTGTTGTCGTTGTGGTTGTTGTTGGTACTCACTTGGTTTTTTTTCTGATTCATCATCTGATTGTTGCAACTTTTGTATCTTTTTTCTCTGTGACAACACAAATGCGTTCTGCCGCGGTATTAGCTGGATAGGAAGGTGCAAGGATTTGCACTCTGCTTATTGTCAAACATTTTTATTTCTTTCGTTGTAGCAAGAATGCAACTTTATATATATATACACATATATATATACAATATAAAACACGCTTTGTGGTAAAATGTCTCGGTGTGTTTATTCAAAGGATCATCTCTTCATCATGATCATCATCCTCCTCACTACCAACAGACAAAATAAACACACACACTCACACTGCAACTTGCAATGTGTGGACACATGTGCAGCTGTATTTTAACATTGTTTTGTTAATCTTCCTCTCACTGCACTGTCCAATCTCTTGTTGTCTTCACATGGAAGAAAAGGTGCATACGAAAATGAATCTGTATGGAAGCGTGTATAGCTTTTGCAGTAAGCTAATTCTACTACTACTACTACTACTACTACTATTACTGGCTACTTTAAAACTGCAGCAGCATGCATACATGATGTGTGTTCAACTTGAGCATACTTTTATATAAAAAGAAGAAGCAGAATAATTTTTTACGAGGCGATGTTCATTACGTAACTCAATTTTTTATATTTGCTGTATTGATGATAATGATGACGGTCTAAGCAATGTTTTTCAGGAACGTGTTGTCATCACTGCACTAGCTCACTCCTGTTGTCCTATTCAAAAGTTTACGAATGCAGGGCATATTTGTAAGTGGAGGGTAAAGGTTTTTTACAATAAATTATTGGTCGTTTAGTTGCTGTAACACACTTGGATAAAGGTGTACACAGATGAATAAACGTGTAACTGGCAAGATTAAGGATAAAGCATATTTTCACGATAACATCATCTAACCACACCATCACCACTACTACCACCACTTGAATAGCATGATGATGTGCTACCTTCAGAAATCCTCCTATTATTGCTACTTTCAGCACTGATACAATAAAATATCTTCTCATTATTGTTGCTAAACAGACACACTGTTGTGGGCCTTTTATCATCATCATCCATAACGATATATTGACGATGATGATGGTGGTGGTGGTGGTGGAACCAAGTTCATCGCCTCTTTACAATTTTATTCAGAGATCAATAGGACGAGGACGTCATGCAGCTTTAAGCTTTTGAACAGATTCATCATCATCTTTATTATCATTTTTTTCTTCTGCCGGTACTACTTCTACTTACTTAGTTCTGGTGCACTGTGTGCTTTAAAAAAGACAGTGGAATATATGAGTGGCTGGTGGTGGTGGATAAGTAAAGGAGGAAGAAGATGAAGGAGTGTTGAGTGCCTGCGGCCACAGGAAATTTTACTTTAGAAGAATAAAATATACCTACTACTCTTTCTCAGCAAATCCTCTACTAAAGTAGTAGTAGTGGTAATAATAATAATAAGTACTTAGTTACTTATTTATCTATTCCTTTTGAACTCTTGCTTGAATGATGATGAGATGAGTTATGATAATATAATGGCGATGGTGGTGGCACACCATCCTCTCGTATCAGTTTCATGTTTCTCCTTGGCGTTAATGTGTGCTGTACTGCACTTATAAATGCATTTAAGCAGAAGAAAGAAGAAAAAAAATGTGTAAAGAAGAGACCCGCAATCTGTACTATGTATAATAGGTAGTAGTAATAATACTCTATTTAATACCACCATCGTAAGCAGTTGATTATCAACGGAGGTGGTGGTGGTGGATGCTGGTGTGGTATATTATGGCTTATATTAAGTATTTGTTATTTGCGGTGGTATAATAGCAGTATAATAATTATGATGAGACTTGTCTCCTTTTAACAAACATGCCAAATAATAATAATAACAACAATAATAGTAGTAGTAGTAGTAATGAAGTGGATATTATATGGAAAGAGAGGGAGCACGGACAAAGCTTTTATACAATACAGTGTGTTGAGTGATTTACCATTTCTTTTGTTGCGGCTGTTATTGTTTGGGACTTTTGGGACACATTTTTGGTGATGTGTGAGAGCCGCTCTCTGCTGCAGACTGACTGACTGAGTAAAGTGCCTTCTGTTTCTATTGACATTTTGTTTGTTTCTTGAAAGCGATCCATTTAAATCTCTCCACCTTTAAGCTGTATCACTCGCTCATCATCACCATTTTATCGCTCTACTCGTAGTCATGTATCATTTACCGTGCTTTTTGGGGATCCCATATATTTATTACGGACTGTCTCCTCTCTGTTTATTATTACTATTATTATTATTTGGAGTAGTAGGATCCATTTCTCACTATCCCTGTTTGCGTGTGTAAAGTGAGAAAGATTATCTCTAGGTGTGATCTTGTAGTGGTAGCTTTGCACACAAAAAAAATATTCAGAAACTTGCCTCATCACATAAAGAGCAAAGTGGTTGGCATTGAGTATTCACACCGTTCGTTTTATTTGCACTAGAGCTTTACAATATTTGGAGTACCTATCTATATAAGTGATGCCTCTATTATCCATATTACGTATAAATCAAATGAGAGGATTACTATAAAATAATGAAGTATTCCTCTGAAAATGTGTAGATTTGCATAGTGATCAAACAAACTCCAGAGGTATAAGTGAAGAATGATAATGAAGATGATGACTTGGTTGAACTAATCAATAAAGTAAAAGGAGAGAGAGAACTAACTTTTTGATAACTACTACTCAACTTTACAAACCAAACTAAAAAAAACTATCAAAACGCATCCAAAAGTACGCCATGGTGGTAAGCATGATAAGAGAAAGGAGCAAGTGAGAGAGGGAGGTGTAGCAAAGAAGAAAAGTTTTTTGGTGTGTGGCTGGCTTTCTAGTAGTAAAAGAGTGGAATCTAGTGTGCGTTTCACGGTTGCTTCTGCAGAGTTTACTTTTGTACCAGCTTATATACACTTTTGTAGTCGAGTAAGTAGCTGCTGCTGCTGCAGTAGCAAAAAGGAGGTTTTTCCTTGCTTGTTGTAACACAAAACACAAGTGAGTTATCGAATTGCCGCTAACTAAAACAGAAAGTAAACAAGTTGAGAGTTTGCCATCTCAGTTTCCCTAAGAGGATGTTACTTTCCTTCCAGCTATTTTCTAAGCATAATGATGATGAATGAATGAATCAGTGGTGGTGGCGGTGCTGCTGCTGCTGGTAGCTACACAATACAAACTAGTCAACAACAGAGTTAGTAGAGCAGCCACCACCACCACCGCTGCTGCCGCCGAAAAAAACTAAACAAATATAATAGGTAAGTATTGTATATATAGTAACTTCATTGCTTGCTCAAATATACCTACGTACGTGTAGAAGCAAATCTTGTCGAGAAATATTATGCATTATTTATACGTACTTTTTTGATGATGATGGAAAAGTTTTCAAACCTGTGCATTGATTAATATTACAGACACGAGGATGGTGGCAGTAGAAGTAGTAGTAGTAGTATAGCAGTAATAGTTGAAAACTGTTTTTGGATATATTTACCAATTTATTTATGCTGTTGTTGTGTAAAATAAGTGGCACTTTCATCAAGGAGAAAAATGTATAAAGACGACGACGACCATGATGATGCTGCCGTGTAGACATGCTTTTTACTTTATGTTATTAGGTATGAAGGGTAAAAAGTTTTTTTATGCTTTTAAGGCATGTATATTTCCAACGAAATGACGTTCGTCTCTCTCTCTCGCTCTCTGCCTGTCTATCTGTTTGAAGTGATGTGGGCGATCGGAAGCTGGAGGAATGATTTGGGCGTGAGAATGAAATTGAAAAAAGTGAATGTAAACATGAAGCATGTCTTGTGAGTGTGTAGGTAGTTGTAGGTATGTATAAGCAATGTTAGTCTTTCCCTCCCTTGCCCGCCTCTATTTACTACTTTGCTTTTTTTCAGACTCCTGAACTGCTGTTGTTGTATTGTATTTGTCTACCTTTCCAATGTAATGTTGTCTCACCAACACTCTTTTCACTATGACGTGTACTACTACTACTACCACTACAAAAGCACAGTTATATATATTTTTTACTTTAATACAATTTTTCTTTCGATATGCTTGCATTATATAATTTTTTTGGGGGAAAGTGTTGTGCTCGACAGAAGAAAGTAGTAGTGGCAGTGATGCAGCAGTGCTTCAAAAGTGAATTATAGGAAAAGTGGAAGAAAGAGAAAGGGGAGAAGAAAATGGATGGATGTGAAGGAGAGCTACTCCAATCATATGACATCCACACGCATTCACCCTTTTTTCTCTTAAAACTCTTACCGACCGAAAGAGAGAGAGAGAGAGAAAGAGGAGAACTACTGGACTTGCACACATACTCACACTTGGATTATATTTTTTCTTCACATGACAATGCACATATAATAAAGGCAGACATGAGAAGAAGACGAAGCAAGAGAGAGAGAGAGAGAGAATGTAAAGTGAGGATATGTCTCTTAGGGGCAGGAAATAACACCAATCTCAAGAAAAGGAGGCGAACACGCAGTAACAACGAAGGAGAAACTAAAATACGCAAAGAAAAGGGGAAGAATAAAGAAAAACGCAAAAGATGAGAAGGGAAAAAGGAGAGAAGTTTTGAGCGTAAGACAAACGAGATGTGTATTCTTTTGAACAACTACATAATATAAGGGGGAAATAAAGTGAGCTAGAGAGAGAGAGAGAGAGATCAGGCTTGAGATGTCATGAATTGTATCAGGCAGACAAAAAAGAGAAAAAAAATAGGAAGGACCTGTGGGAGTACTAAACATTTACCATTACCTCACATCACTTTTTTCTCTGAATCAGTATATTATTGCAGAGAGATAACTACATACACAAAAGAATAATGCTATATATATAATAGGTATACATATGTATGTGCTGAGTATAGACATAATATTACTGTCTATAATAATTTGACGCAGTATGACCAGGAATATGGTTACTACTTGTTTCTTGTACTTACAGCACACCAACTTCTCTTGTCGTTGGTAAACCGGTAAAAGTATAAAAGTAACGAGGAGAAAGGTATTTTTTTGGGAAAAAAGGACAGACATTGATATAGTGAAGATAGGCCGTATCATCAGTCAGGATCATCATCCAACTGGAGAAGTTTTTGGAATAATGCATTAAAGTAGTTTTTGAGTGAGATGACTGCCTAGATATATGTACATATATACATGTGTGTGTATGTGTGTGTGTTTAGACAAACACACATATATAATAATATATACATGTGTTGTAATAATAATATGTAAGAAAAAAAAGTAAAGTGAGAGAGTAAGTGAGATAGCGGAGGCGAGTAAAAACCTCGAGGGAGTAAAAAAAGGAATACTTTTTTTACAAATAAGACTTTCCACTTGCCCACTTTATTCTTGCAAAGAGATGCATTACTTGCTGCTGCATGTGTACTTACTACTACAACGATTGTGCACATGGCTTCTCTTTTCTCTTTTTTCCCTCTCTCTCTCTCTTTCTCTCTTTTGCTTCCACTCAGTCACGAGAAGATAGAAATACTGAAAATGAAAGATGAGTGAGGGTGAAAGAAGTGAGGGAGCAGACACAAAAAAGAAAAAAAGGGAAGGCTAAGAGAGAAAAAAAGAGAAAATATATATAAGACGATGAAACCAGCAGCACTACTGCGCGTGATATTACCACTTTCATGCATGTCTACTAGGTATAGCCACATTTATCTCTTTAGGTTTATTGCATTGGAGAATGTAATACGAGGAAAAAAGCAGTGAGACTTGCGGTGTACACTATATTCATAGGTATATGTATGTATGTATGTATATGATAATATTATTAATAATAAAAGTAATAGCAATAATAAGCTGGTATGACGTTGAATAATAATAATAATAATATTGTGTACATGCTCATGTCTTGTTCAACTTTAGCTGTGTGCTGATAACACGGCAGCATACATAGCAGCACCACAAGAGAGTATTATAGATAGATAGATAGGCATAAAAAATAATGCTTCATATGGAACATTAGGGATTCTACTACTTTAGAGAAAGGAAAAAGGGCCTCAGGATTGAAGTGAAAGGAAGAAGAGAGGATGATAGTTCATTGAAGTTTACTAGACACATTTATATTTAGTCACACAGACGGATTACTATAAAACATAATACTATTATTATTATGATGCTGCTGCTGCTAAAAGTAAATATTATTTTTTATTGTGTAGTAGTAATAAATAGTATGCGGTGTCTACTGTATCTGCTTACAACAATGAGGCATTGTTAAGAAGATATTGATAATAATGTAGTGGCATTTATGTTGTCAAACTTTTGTACTTGAAGGAATGCTGGGTGTGTGTGTGTATGTGGTTAGCAAAATGGTAGAATGTGTGAATGTTGAGGACGACGACATTTTTGATGTTTTTGTAAAAAAATAAAAAGGGTTGTTTCCAATATTGGTTTATATGATAGTTACTTTATTTATTTTTTCTTATTCATTGAACTCGATTTTATTTTTGTTTGTCATTTGGGTGTGGAGCACAAGTATTGACGTCAGCCTATCATCGTCGCTATGAAAAGCAGTTGTCTCTGTTTTTTATGCACGTTTGTATGTAAAGCAAAGAGTTTTAGATTTACTGTAAAAATTTCTAGAAATAGACTTGACTTTTTTCTAGATAGAATTCAGTAGATACTTATTTTATTTTTCATCATCATCATCATCGTCCTCGTCGTCCTTTTCAAATTATCTTTTTGTATCTTGACATAACGAAATATCGTGCGGAGCAGCACGAACATATTTTCTATCCAACAGAATAAAACACATTTACAATATTTTTTTTGTTCTTGCGCAAGTAGTAGAGTCGTTGTACGTTGTTGCAAACAGAATAAATGAAAAAAGGTATGTTTCAAAATGTGCATCAACTACATATATACATACACATTTCGAGAATGGAAGAAGAAGAAAAAAAAGAAGCAACAACGTAAAGAATATATATATATATAATATGTTGAAACGATGCCGCCGCCCATCTTGAGGAAATAAATATGGAACGTGTTGTAGTAACGAGTAACTCTTCTCTGCTTGTAACAATACACATGCATATTTGAATAACTTTTTTTGAGCATATAAATAAAATTGGAAGGAGGCAATCTTGTTTCACGCCGAGTTCTCACAAAAAATATGAGCCTGGCATAAAGCATACAACATACATATGTACCTATCTACAACACTGCTGCTATTATTATTATTATTAACCAACTGGTATGTATGAATATTATGATGACTATAAAAAAGTTGCTTGAATTGTAAGCAAAAAGGAAAAGAAGAAGAAAGAAAAAATAATATGAGAAATGAGAGAGACTAGTAGACTGACTGAGAGTGGCGCACTCACTCTCACCATCATCTTCACACAGAGAATAAAAAAATACTACAACGTGTAGTTTCCCATATATAACGAGAGAACAGAGAAATTGTAGTGCCAGTACGGCACACACTTGTACAAAAAAATCCATCATCATCATCGTCGTCGTCTCCATCACCAACAGCAGCAGCAGTAGTAGTAGTAACACCACCACCACCGTTAAGTATCTTCTCTCGGTCTACCTTCCTCTCAAAAAAAATATTCTATAGGCAGAGAGGCAGTAGATTAGTAGTGAATAGTAAGTGTGGTGGTGGTGGTGGTAGTAGTGTTTTTGAAAGGAGGAAAAAGAAGGCGAGAGATCTCTCTCTCTCTCTCGCACTCACTCACTCTAGCTCTTTTACTACTCGCACACTTTATGGCTTGGTTTGTTGGTGGAAGCTATGACTAATATAACTCTCGGTGTTAACCAATGTGCTCGGAACTTCACACCTCTGTCTATAGTCATCTCGTCTTACGGGAATCATATTACTTGCTCTCGGCCCTTGTGTCGTACGCTCGCTCATGTGAGTTGGAAAACAAGGCCACTCCTTTTATCATCATCATCGGCAGAAGCAGCAGCAGCATCAGCCAACACCATCACCACCACCAATGCTGATATTCAAAAAAATAACAGAGTCATACCCATAAAACGTTGGCTTACACATGTACAAATATTATTTATTTAGTAATAGCAACACCACTACTACTACTACTACTACTACTGGGGTAAAAAAAGCATACAATTTTTTATATACCAAAAAAACATGTAGTATGCATAAGTAATAGTATTATTATTCGTCTAAAAATTCATACCAGCTAAGAAAAGCAAGCAGAGATTGTAAACGTTTTGTTATTATTATTATTATTATTATTCATTTACTTGCTATTGGACTCGTGTTGCTGTGGAAGCTCTTCTCCTTTTTTCCTTTTTATAATGCGGGACGCTTTTGTAGACGTTGTAATAGGAGATTAGGCTTAGAGACGAAGGAGAGAGATAGCAAGCAACAACGACAAGAACAACAATAATTCTTAAGTTGTTAAATAAGCTTGAAAAGGCAAAGTGACTGTAAATGAAGAAAAGTGTTACTGCGTTGCTTCTTGTGTGCTTGTGTGTGTGTGTGTGTGTTTTGTGTGGAGGAGGGTGAATCAAGATAAAAATAGCTTCAAACCATAATACATTCACACGTTGCTTGCCTGTTTAAGTTCAAGTATGTGTGTGCAATGTAAAAAAATATCAAGTGTTTTTTAGATGTTTAGATGATGAAATGAAAATAAAAATCCAACTAGAAATGCAGTTCCATACATACTATTATTATTATTATGGTGTAAGTAGTATACATGGAGAATATGACGACGTCGACGATAAAGAAGAAGAAGAAACATAAAAAAATAAATTGATGATGGTAGGTTTAGTACCTAAGTATGTGGGGGGTGTTAATTCTTGTAAGGAAAAGAGTTTTTAAAACGCTTCATGCTACACACTCTAAGCTATGTACCTACCACACATCTTTCATTCATTCATGGAAGAGCAACAACAGCAGCAGCACCACCACCACCACCAACTATTTATGTATTTTACAATGTATCAGCCCATGATTAACCCTAAGCGCCCTTGTACTTTGTTGTTGTGGGAGTTGCAACTTCCATTATCTATCTTCCTTTCTCTCTCTCTCTCCCTCTCCTGCTTACATAAATATACCCAGTTGTTAGTCTTCTGCCTGTCGGATTATATATTTTTTAAAAAAATTATTTTAAACGCTACTTCATATAAAGCTATTCATAACTACACTGCATAGCATACCAACGTAAATGCACACAGTCAAATTATAAACGTTGGATAAAAATCAGTAGTAATAATAATCGTGTAGCAGGATGATTTCAGCCACACAGTCGTTGTTGTCGCTGCAGCTACACAGTTGCTGCTACCTTTCTTGTGAGCACCCCGTGTAAAATGGTTGTTGTGCATGTCTGGTAATCATGAGCAATAATGAGCATGTAAAAAAAGAAATGATTTTCTCTTGCTGAGCGGAAATTATACGTGTGAGAATTTTTTTTTCTTCTTCTCTCCTTCTTGTGATTTTCCCCCATGATGAGGAACGAGCACACACGAAAACACAAAAAATAAAAATAAAAATAAATACACAAGTAATAATAATCATAGTATCTCTCTCTCTCGCTCTTTTCTACACCATACCACTACTATCACCATTAGCCTAAAGATATATTTGAATACGCCTACCTTGTTTAAGAGTAAAGACTTAATAATTCTCAAATCGTTAGGCTGCATCACAAATAGCTCTTTAAAGGTTAAAAACAAACCTTTTCTACTTGCTTCTATTCTTGCTGACGTGTGTATTTAAAAAAATATATAATTCATACATGTAGGTAGGAAACGTGATCCTTTCTTTAGTGATATGTACTTTTACTACTACTACTACTACTCTACATCATACCTATGCACTATCTTCTCATTACGCTTCGTTTGATGCAGCTGAGTCTCATCGATTAGACATACTTGACAGCCGCTTACATGTGTCGTGTAGTATGATGATAATTCTTATGAATCCTGCACATATTATTATTATTAATAATAATAACATGACTTGTAAGCTATGTTAAATATTTACAACAACAGCTAGTACTACCACTACTAAGCCTCTTAATTTTACCAACAGTGGAAAAAAATGACAAAGTTCCCGCACTCTGGTTAAAATCTTAAAGTACATAAGTTGTACTTTTTTCCGTTTCGCTAATTTTCTCGGCATTAGTCAGCCAGATTGTTTTCACTTCATGTTAAGTCGCTGTTTGTCAGCACAGCAGCGAAGCGCCGTGCAGAAGACTACGCCACTGTTGCCATACCACCACCACCGCGCCGTGGGACAGGATCCTTGCATGAGCAGACGCATTATTAAGGGAAAAAAGTGTATATTTCTAATAATAAGAGTTTTCTCGACGACGACCATGTGGATGTGATGATTATGATGACTACGGTAAAATATTTAGTAGTGGTGTCTCTTATACACGTTGCCTTGTATGTATGTTGTTGGGTGGTTTTCATACGTATTCATATATATATATATACATAAAAATATATAGTTTATAGTATAGATATATATATATTTTTTTTATAAAAATGTATATTATATTGCATTTAGAAAAGCACATTCAAGGAGAGAGCGACAGTGTTGTGTACGACGGCAATAAAAAATGTGTAGAACACACAGTACACAAAAATGCATATATAGATATAAGACAAGCCTGCATGAACCTTATTTTAAGTAAAAAAAAGTATTGGAGCTCTCTACTACTACTAGTGGGAAACCAAGTGCTTCTATATATTTTTTTTGTGGAAATGTGTCGTGTGTAAAATGTGAAAAAGCGTGACACGGAAGAAGAAAGTAACTCGTAACAACTCGCTCTCCACACATTTGTTTTTGTTGGCTACATTATGTAGCTAATGGAGTAAAATGACGGAGTAGTAAAGTATGCTGCTTCTGCCACTGCTGGTCAGGTGTGGAAAAGTAACAGAATATAATAAAAAAGAGAAGCTGTTAGATAGAAAGGGTAAAGTGAGTGAGTAAACATGCATTTATATTTATAAACTGGGTGAACTACTAAAAGTAATTTCAAATGCTGCCACAACAGCAGCACAACGAATTGCCCGAAGAAATAAACTCTCGAGGAATAAAAAAAACTATATAAATATATGTATATAATAATAATAATAATGGGTATTGAAGGTGATATATAAATTTCACCTTGCTTGTTTGGCTTAGATAAACTTTTTTTAACGGAAAGTGCTACAACATTTACATTTTCCAAAGAAAAAAAAGGAAAAAAAATATGCTGGTTGATGTAGGTTTGTATATACGCGTTTAAATATTTTAGGTGCGTACCTACTTTATTTGCGTGTACAAATGGTAATAATGATGATGATAATAACGTGGTAGTAGGCTGTTGGAGCGCTGATGGTAGTGGTGTTGGTGGTGGCGTTGCCAACAAAATACTTTGTTTGGAAAAAGTACCGTGAAAATAAGGATGTTCATTAGAAATAAAAAAGAAAATATTGTTTCCTCCAATTGTAACGTGAAAAATAGGTGTAATAAGAAACACTAAAAGCAAATAAATATATATATCAGCATGTGTGTTGTAGTGTTGCTCTTTTCACGTTAAATTTGTGCTCTAATTATTGTCTCCAAAATGCATATGTCTACACGGGCAAATACAACGATCTATTGTACAGATGCACAAGCGTAGTTTCAAACGCCTGAACCGTTTGAATTAATTGTGTTGTTATCTTTCTCAATAAATTTCGTTTGCATTTTTTCTATTTTAAATTATACTTATGTATATTTGTATTGGTAATTTTGTGAAAAAGAGAATTGTAACCGAATGAGAAAAAAATAAAATATTTACAGATTTACTACATTTTTTCCACTGTTATCTTTCTGTTCTCTTCTCCCCAAAAAAACTGTTTGTGTGAAATTCCTGCAAAGCAAAGCTAAATGCAATAATGTGGGAAAAACAATGAATTCGTTGATTGTAAATTGTTGCACTTGCAAAAGTTTGTTTGTTTCCAAACACACTGTTTTTTTATGTTTACCGTCACACCTGGTGACAAAGTTCGTGTCAAAACTAATGCCAGAAAAGTGTCAAAGACTTTCAAAGGAGATTATTTTCCCCCTAAAAATAAAGGAATGTACTGTTACAAAAATAATGCTACAAAAGCATGACGATGAAAGAGCAGAAGAAAATAATAATAATAATAATGAGAACACCATCAATTTTATAACACCATGTACATTTTTTTTACATACACATACTTATATGCAAGCATACTTCCAACATAATTTTTTTTATTCCGTGCTACATTTACATGCAATAATCCCAAAACGCTGCTAACTTTTGACTTTACTTTTTTTCCATTTTTTCAAAAGCATATATTACAGGGACACAAAAAAACGCAAAAACGTATCACTTGGTGTGTCAATAATTTTCTCGTATTAAAGGCAATAATGATAGTAATGAGTATAATCACACATACACATTGCACACCACAATAATACGTGCATGATATCAACTAACACTAAAGCAAGTAGTTATTGTCGTAATAGTGTACACAACACACACACACACACCATGCAAACATTACATTGCATGTCTTATGATTATGATGATTACTTGGTTGTGTTGTTGTCCGAGCAAAAGAGAGAAAGAGAGAAAAAAAATACTTGTTCATCTGTTCATCTATAAAAACCGTGCAAAGTATGCTTAATAAATAATAATAATACGCATGTACATAGCGCACACAAGTGACTTTTTTTATTGTTCATGTCATGATCCGATCGTGGCACTTCTCTCTCTCTCGCTCTCTTTTTCTCCCTCTTTTCTTCAATTCTCACTCGGCTTCTTATTATACCTGTGAATATCAATTACCTAAATAAGCCTTGCTTGCTTTCAAATAGTGAAACGAAGAGAACAAGGTGAAATGAAATTTTTAACTGGTAGAAAAGCATAGAAGAGGTGCTGCTGCTGGCGAATTCAACTTTTTTAAGTTATTTGTTGATATTTTTCTCTATTTTTTGTGTCTCTGCTAGCTCGTTTTTTGTTAATGTGTGTCGTGCATGATAGAGTGAGGACAAGTAAGGGATACTGTTTCTCCGTGCAGAAATTTTTTTTTCTCTCTCTCTGGCTCTCTCGCTCTCGTTGCCTCTGCTCAGAGCAAATAGGCACAAATAACACGGGCGCATAAAGTAAACAGCTTTGATATAAATTGTACACATAATATATATGTATAAAATGCAGGGTAGAAAATGAAAAAAAGAACAGAACAACGGTGGTGGTTGCGTGTTTCTTTGTATTGTCTCCGCTCCTGTTGTTTCATTCCTTCTTTTTACACACTGCGTGGTTTTAATTAATGGGCGTATTCAGCCACCAACACCATAATGTGAAAAGCACTCGTACAGTATGTGTACATATATATATATAGATATATTACAACAGCAGTATATACTTTTTTTCAACTATTGTCACAATATATACCATTTTTTCTTGTTCAAAGTAATAATCACTAGGTATTTTTTTCATGTGTAATATTTATATACATATGATGTAGTAGTATTATTTTCTTCTTGGTTAAACAAGTAAACTTGTCGTTTGTGTGATCCCAACGATGATGATGATGAAGGTGCCGGTGGTGGTGGTGATGGTGGTAGTAGTAAGTAGTGTGTAATATGCTATTTTGGGTTGTATTTTTCTGTTTTAATGTAAATATAAGGATTGTAGTGTCAAGAAAATAAAAGAAAGAAAGGGGAAATGCCAGTTGGACAACAACTATATGGCGACAAAATAATTGAGTGAAAACGAAATATTTATTTTGTCGAGCAGCAGGAGAATTTATTTATTATGTACATATACAAAAAAATGTAGTTTTAAAAAAGCGACTCATCTCATCATCATCATCATCATGAAAGTGGTTAAGTTGCTGGGCATATTTTGGACATGTGTATTAAAGTTGTATATTTTTAGTATATAAATAATATCGTAATAATACTTACGTGACAGAGTGTGATATTGTGTGGCACGGTATTTTTTTCCACCAAGGATAATAATCCATGTTCTTATAATGCCCTGAATTTTTATTCTGTACATACGTACAACAACGTTGGAGAATTATTATTGAGGATGTTGGTGTAGTGTGTGGTTGGTTGGTGGCCATGCAATTTTTATCTTAAAAGTGTAAGTTCCACTACTTTGTTGGAATACTGTCGTTAAACAAACGCCGACACTATAAAAACAATGTATTTTTTTCTTCTTCTTTTTTATTCAGCTGTGTGTGTGCTGCTGCTGCTGTTGACCATTATT
This sequence comes from Sinhomidia bicolor, assembly GCA_027743785.1. Lineage (NCBI taxonomy): Eukaryota > Metazoa > Arthropoda > Collembola > Entomobryomorpha > Entomobryidae > Sinhomidia > Sinhomidia bicolor. Next base: position 27,053 of record JAHZMT010000497.1, read on the forward strand.
TTGTGGCGGAAGGGTATCAAATACATTATTTTGCGACGCGAGGACGTTATTGTGCAATGTCATGAGAAAGTATTAAACGTGTGCTGAAATTGCCAATGTTTCTTTTGTAACGTTTTTTTTTCTTATCCACTTTTTTGGACTGAACAAATAACGTATTTAGAATAGGCATACATGCATATTTACCTATATATACAATAAAATATGCAATGTTGAATGTACATTAGTTTTGCACTCACTCTCTTCTCTCTCTCTCTCTCTGTTTATTATTTTATGAGGTAGCAAAAAGAAAATGTTTTCTCTCAGTCCATTTAAAAACCATGTTCCACTCTGGTGTATTCATAATTGCATTTATTTAAAATTTTACAAGATCATTACCACTCACAGAGTGTTACGTACTGTGACATTTTTATGTATTTAGTTTCATGTTTAATGCACCTACCTATCGAAACAAAACTCATTGCACGATACATACAAAAAAACAACACATTATTCTTCTCTCCTTGTGTGCGGTCTGCTTTGCCTTGGGCAAAAAAAATTAACGAGTTTGGCACTTTTTTTTCATGCTTTTTCTCATCGTCATACCTTATAATAACTTGAATTATTTTCTTGGTAATAATAAACGTTGATATTGTTTTTTTAAAAGAGGAAAAAACTGGAAAGTTTTTTTTTCTTTTTTTGTTTGCCCAGCCATACTTTCTGTACATTTATGAAGTTTAGCGCGAATATGAATATTTGATATATTCTAAGCAGCCACTTTGTATTTTATTACCATTATACTGCTGCTTTGCATGCGGTTGTGTGAAAGGAGCAGCATTGTTATTATTATATTTTTTTATTTGTATTACACTTTAAGTTGTAGCAAGTGCTACTGCTGTTAGAATGTCAATTAAAATTATGTAAATGCACAACTGTAACAACGATATAAACTCGAGTATACTTGGTATGACCACACCACACGTCATCATTAGTTCTTTCACATTCTTTGGGTAACTTGAGACGGTTTGGAAGGGAAAAAGGGAAAGAAAATCAATGTAAACCCGATTATACTTTAATGATATCACTTCTCCGACTGGAATGGTTATTTTGATGGTGACAATAACATGAATCACCTCTGCTGCTACCGCTGTATAATGTTATGGAAACTGCTGCTACTACTGCTCCTGGCTGGTGGTCTTTTTTTATAAACGACATCTTTTTATTGCTCCTTTTCCGGTAGATTTATCTGCTAGAACACTGTAATTTCCTCTTGTTGGTGGCAGTAGAATGGTTTTTGTTACTGATAAAAAAGACCGTGTTCTTCCAGGAGTCAAAAAGGAAGTAAAACTCCGGACGTAATGGGTGTCTGTTTTCTCTCTCGCTCTCGTTCTGCACTATGAAATGTCCGAGGGAGTTTATGAGCTCTGAATTGAGTTTTTAAAGATATAATTTTCTTGATCACGCTTACATATATATTTGCCACGAATTTTGCTACCATGTAGAGAGACTCATTTGCTCAGATCTTTGTACTATTAAGTATAATATGTTTGATAGTTTTTTACAGTATAAAATGTCATAATACTTGTTATACTACTCACCAACCAGTAATAATAATCGTAGTAATGAAGATGATGCCAATAATAATAATAATGTAGCAAGAATGGCACCAGTTTCCTCTTCAGTTCTAGCTAATCTTTTTTTATCCAACAGAAAAGAAAGCCTTTAACACGATTTACCCATTCATTTCACGTGGTCTTCCAAAAAAACGAATATTTTTTGCTGCTGCTGCTGTCCGTTAGAAAGAGAGTAAGGGAGAGAGAGAGAGAGATAGGGAGAGAGTGAGAGATTCATAAAGATAATCAATGAGAAAGAAGCTGAATGACTGAACACACAGGAATCAGCCAGCCTAGTGAATGGGAACATTAGAAAAAATGACTGCTGCAAAGATGATGATGATGATGTGTATTCGTGGGCAGAATCATCAAATAATAATGGTTTTTAATATTTTCAGCTCATGTTTCAAAAAACTTTTTTTTTTGCTAAAGCTGGCAGCCCATTGAAAAATTGTATACTTGTGCACGGATCACGAGCGAGAAGAAATATTCTTCAAAAAGAGGTTTAGAGTTTCTCACTAAAAATCCCTTCATGGTTTCCATCTCCTCCTCGTCGACTACTACTGCTAGTGTTTCTCAACTCTATAATCGTGATGATCGATGAAAAACTATATTATTTATGTACTCCTTTGAAATTAAATGGAGCAGTTGCCATTTCTTCTCTCTCTCCCTCTCTTCCTCTGTGTGTGTGTGTGTTCATGCTATCCTCTCGTTTTACGATCATCACTTTAATTCGTGAGGATGATGATAATGGGATACTTTGACGAGATGAAGTCTCTAGATTTAGAAAACCTTAATCTATGTATATACTGTCCATATTACTGATCAGAAATAGGTGGACATGAAACGTGGCAGTATTTATTTTTTTATTCTTTTCCATCTGGTGTTATGTGAATATTTATATTTGTCTACATATAATTATTACTGTAGAATATACAGGTAGTCGTCGTCGGTTAGAAGAACATTTTTTCCTGCAAATAGTATTGCATATCTGAGTATTCTTTTAAAAGTAGGTGCATGATTTACAAGAACAAATGGAGAATTCTGAAATGCATAATAAGGAGGTAGATTGATGGTAGGTAAAGATTTGAAAAAGTGATAAATAAATAAGCGAATAATTTAATAATGTTGAATGTATGAATTTTTAACAAGCACACATTATTTACTCCCTGACGACGATGATCGTAGAGAAGTATGTCTGAGCAGAGTTTAGAGAGAGAGAGAGAGAGAGAATTGAGATGTAATAATTTTTCGCATTATTAGTCAATCGACGTAATTGTTAACCCATGCAAAATTTACTTGGGTATTCCATTGGCATCACAGAAAAAAACAGGGAATGATTTAATCATAAACTCAATACCAAGTGCACATAAACTGTATACATCTGCGCCTGCTGCCTTCCTCTCTGTCTCTGTGCAGAGAGAGAGAGAGACTAGTTAGTTTGATGATTTGATTTCATTTTTTCCTTCTATATTACAATTCTATGAATGAACAAAAATGTAATTGAAAAAGAGAAGCTTAGCAAGGAGCATAGCATATTTTTGTCGTAAATAAGTATTGCGGTGGTACTCTTTTTTTTGGATGGTGAATGGACTGAGGAATGCCTATTCGTGTCAAAATCACCTAGTTCAAATAAAAGCATGAATTATGCATTTTACGTACTCCCAAGTTTGTATACCTACCTACTATTACCTAGAGAGATGAACGAGTTCAAATACACTTTGTAAAAGAAAATGGCACTACGGCACATTGGGTTATGATTAATGTGCCGTAATTTATACTTTTTGGGTGTTGTCTGTAAAATTCAACAAATGTAATAATAAATTGCCATCATCATCATGTGCATCTCACTGATGTTAAACACTAACTATTACATAACCGATTGCATGCATATTTGCACTTGTTTGAAGTACACTTGTACAATTGCTCAGGTATGAATGAATTTTTATGTACATTTTTTATTTTGTCTTGTCGATGTTCTGTCCTCCTCCACCTCCTACTCTTTAAGGTTTGCTGTTTATAATAATTCCTTTCGTCAAATATCTCACAACTTTTTTCTATAATAATAATAATAATGTGTTAGAAATGGGATTGAGTGTATTCGTTAGAAAAAAATGCTTCATTAGATCAATCAACAAGCAAATATGGGTGCAGGGTGCAATAAAGTGAAAAAAAGAAGCAACAAACAACGCATCAATAACTTCTGGTTATATAATGCTGCTGTTGCTGCTACATATTGTCAGCAATAGTCAATGGTTAAAAAGCACAATGACTTGTCTTATAGTTCACGTCTCAATTATTGTTGAGCAAACACAACATGATTGACGCATTGACAACAACAAGAGTAATAAGGATTTTCTGCAACTGTCATCTTTAACTTTTATCTGTCAATAAGGTCATGTTTATTGGGCATCCCCCCATTGTTTCGTTATTACTGTTAGGTGTCATTGTTATGGTTTGTTGCACTTTTAGAGTTATCAGAAATGTTCGCAGTTGCTCGCTCACTCACGCTCACTTGCCTACAATTTTTAGCAATGGTGTGCGCTATTAATCGTGCAAAGTTTTAGCACCTTTCTTGTGCTATAAGCCATGTAAGCAAAATGTCCCATATGTATTTAATTTTTTAAAGAATGTTAATTATTTTCTTTTTGTCTCTTACTATTTCAGATTACGCAACTTAAAATCGATAATAATCCATTTGCCAAAGGATTCCGGGATACCGGTGCTGGGAAACGTGAGAAAAAGTGAGTATTTTCCCCATTTTTTTTAAACAAATTTTTTTGCTGATCTTTTCTGACAATTGCACTTTAGATTTACAATAATCCTCGTAAATTTGAATTGACAATGATGTCGATCAATAATGAAGGAGAAAAAGAAGTTTATCAATTATCATTAATATATATTAACACAGATTAGCCGGGCACGTAGTTGGCTACAAGATTGTGCATATTGCAAAAAATAATATTAGCAATAACAATTTCAACCACCTCATTAAGATAATGTAATGGAACCAGACGTTAAATATTTGTTGTCAGATATTAGAAAAAGGTTTTTGCGAAAGTCTGGTCCCAAAAAGTCGCACAGACAGGCGGTTCCAGAAGCTTAAGTTATTATACTCCACTCCTCTTATCAAATTTATCATCATTCTTGTTGATTCTTGTCCTCTCGTTGAGCTAACAACAGTTGTTCAAAAAGCGAGTTTATTAAATCATCATGTCCATCTGTCTGTCCGCATTATTTGTTTTTTTAAACGTATGACCAGTATTCGTCTTTGCGTTTGTACTGTATTTATTTATTATTATTATTAACCTTTGGAATTGTGCAGCAAGCATACTCTCATGACTTTTCCACTTCGCCGCTATTGTTATTCAAATTATCGTCGTTCCCTTTATGTTCCAGAGAGATTATTATTATTCATCATGATTATCAAGGTCTGCTAAGTAGAACTGGAAGAGGGAAAGAAAAAAAGGGCAAAGTTAAAGACTCTCTGAGTATTATTATTATTTTCCTTCTTCTTCTTTTAATCTTTTTCTGTTAACGGGTGACCAGTGAAACAAGCATGTTATCGTATAAAAATTGAGCAAAAAGAGCTTTTTGACGACCACCGATGATGATGATCCATCTGTTTATCCACTAACTACATGCATGGCTCTAGTCAACTTGTTGTAAAACAGGATGAACACCGTTTAATGGCAGTAGTAATAAGCAGCAGTAGCAGGAGCAGTACCTGTGTGCTCTGCTAGCATTGTATTGTGATAAATAAAACTTCTCTCCACTTGAAAGAAACATTATGTACTTTTGTTTGTATGCTTATTATTATTACTATTATTATTATTATTATATTTCATTTTATGTAAGAATTTTTTTTTGTTACGTGAACAAGGTATGTTTATGCAAGGTATGTATATATTCTTTTATGAACAAATAAGCATGCATCGTGGTTCTTTCAATTCAAAGAGGCAGTACACACCATTTGATCGCGAAATTAATTAATACGGATGTTTGTCTGCTTTGTGGACCAACCGAGTAGGTATACACACACTTTTTATACGTGCTGCTCGTTACATTAGTGGTGGTTGGTTGGTTGGTTAGTAGTTTTGAGTATGTGTGTGTGTGTGTGTGTGTGCGCGCAAGCAGGCAAGTATTTAGGCAAACAGACGTGATGAATAAAACTTGATACAAGAAAAAAGAACTTTTTGAAAGGCCATTTCTTCTAGCCTTTTTTTATCATTTTCCATGCTGCTCATTAAAATTAGTTGCTTGCTCCATACATCGCGCGACTTAGCAACAGTTGTACAAAAGGAGTTGAAATAAATTTTCATTGCTATTATAATAATAATGCACAGCAAAATACAAAAATTAAGCTTTATGATCTGGCTGGATTATATTATGTTATTATTATTTTTATTTTTCACTGTTTCAATTTTCGGTGCAGTAAGGAAATAATAATAATATATATTATTATTATTTTATTTATTTATATTTTAGAAATATATATATATTTTATATACCTACTTTTATATACGTATTATTTGCCGCTATATATGACTAGCTTTTATTGATCTAGCCGACACTAAAACGCAACGCTGTCGTCGTAAATGTTTGCTGGTTTGCTTTTTATTCATCATTATCATCATCATCATCGCACAGAAATTAATCAATGGTTTATTGAACAAAGATGCTAGTCATTCATAGACATAAAATGACGCGAAAAAAAGGATTTATCAACCAATTAAATTTAAATCAAGTTGGCACCAGCTCACGTTTGTTCATCGGGAAGTTGATGTGTATTGTTTGTGTGTCCAGTTTAGTGGTGTGTGTGTGTGAAAGAGCACCAATTTTTTTGGCTGGTGGCCAGATTGTAGAATATTATATTATGGTTTTACACCATATGTGTATATGTAGGTATGTATATATTTATATTTACGAATGAACCAACAAGCGTGCTTGATCTTGCAAATGGCTCGAGGGAAACTTTTTTGACGAACGTACTGGTTGTATTGTAACAGATCAGCAGCGATTTAAGAAGGGAAAATGTATGTATATATTTTTTTACAAAAGTCACACAGCATTGCATTAGGTCTGATGTGAGACGAACATACTTATTTTTATGATTTAACAACAGCTCATAATATAAGCATACCCAATGCATATTATGAAACATGTAAAACTATAATTTTTGATGCATTTTTCCAACAGGCTGTGTGACTGTGACAAAGCGTACAAATTACTAGGCATAATTTAAAATTGTTATTACCCTCAGATGTGCAAGTTTTTTTGGGGATTTCGATAAGTTGTAAACGTCATTTTTTTTAGAGAATGCAGTAAAATCATCTATTGAAAAAGGGGAAAAAGTCTGATACCCTTTACTTCGGCAAACAAAATTATAATTTAACAAATTGTTAATTGGAGTAAAACCTGCTTATCGACGTCATCATCATGAGGATAAATATAAATAGTACTAAACCGCTCATTTAAATATCACTCAATACATTTACATCTGTAGACTTCCAAAAAAATTAAGTGTCGGAGAAATGCACACACATACATAGTGTGTTGTGGTAAACGTTTGTTTTTTAAAAAATGTGTAGAGGTAAAACTCTGTTAAACATGCTATTGAATTTCTCTTGGTAAACATAATGGTTTTCTTGTTCTCTCTGTGTGTGTGCATCTCCTTCATCTTCCTCTTTCAGTGAAATAATTTGACAGGAAAAAACTTGGCGTCAGACAGACAGAAAAAAATGCCAAGGAAGGAGAAGAAGAAGAGGTAGGAAAAGGCAAAGGCATACTTACGTAAAGCATCATCATCATCATCATGATCTCCGTAGTTGAGCATCACCACACGACGAGGATGAGAATCATGATGATGATGACGACGATGATGAAACAACCAAGTTTTGCTTTTCGTTGAAATGCATGAAAGCTCGTAAATTTTTCCGCTGTTTAGTTAGTGGAAAAAGAGTAGTAGGATTTGTTTTGAGGGAAAAGGATGCACACAAAATAACAATATATTCTCCCAGTAGTAGTCTTTGTTGTTGTAATGTAAAAGAATCTTTGGATGTGGTGCTGGGGATTACGCGTAGACACAAGGAAAGGGAGAAGATAGAAAGAGAGACACACACACACAGACAGACAGACAGACAAAATGAAGATGATACCGAGGCAAACAACCATGCCACCACCATTGCCACTAGAAATACAACAAGCACAATTGCTACCGTTTTTGTTGTGTTTTATCTTCTCCCAGAAAGACAACCACAACACTGTCTTTTTGCGTCTAATTAGCTGAAAGTCTATTAAATGTTTTTAAGTATCACTATTCTTCCTTTCTTGGTCGGTCTCCTTTGAACTTTGGTGGAGTGATGATAAGTGTTACAACAACATTCTCCCAGGACGCAAAAATACATATGCACTTATGTAGATATTATACCTATACGGCGCGGTAATCCTAGTGAATACTATTTAGCTGGTGATAATGATCTTTTTTTTTAAAAAAAAGCAAAATATCATCATCATATTTCCTTTCGTGGTGTGTGTGTGTGCGTGCATTTTTCAATTGTAAATAATACGTTTATATAGATAATTTTTTTAAAAGGAAGAAATACAATTTACAGGAAAATATTTTTGCAAATAAATTTGCAAAAAATACGTTTTAAATACATACATACGTTGTTTCCAAAGCTTCTTGTTCCTATTAGGTAGGTCATTTTTTTGATAATACTGACATGTTTCAGAAAATATGGTTTACTTACTTACATACATATGTACATAGTTACAGTTAATTATGTGAGTTCTATGTAGGCTATGAATATTATGTATATTAAGTAAAGAGAAAGAAAAAAATCATGAAATGATTGGTTGAGCAATTATCACATATTGGCGCATATATGCACATAAATATATCTAGGTATATTTTTTTAGACATTATAATTGTTATCCAATAATAACACATTCATATTATTCTCTTCATTCTGCCCAGGTTCTTCCGAGAAAGAAAGGATAGTGTAATAAAATTAAAGACTTGTGTGTTTCATTACCACTTCATAAATTCTATAACACTCCATTTCTTTATTGTTGGTGTTGGTTTAGCTAGTTTTCTGCTGCTGCTGTTGTGTTGTTTTTCGCTGTTTTCTTTTTCTATACGCTTGGAATAAAAATTAATGTCAATAATAAAAACCGACAAGGAAGTCACAATGGTAGTTATTATTATTACTATTGTATAACGTTGTCGTCTTCTTTCCTTCGCCACAATTCTTTTTCTGGGAAGTCGGAGAAGAAAATAATAATAATATCAGTAATGTTAATGTACTCTCCTTTTCTCCCTCTTCTGTCTTGGCAGCTGTGTTAGTATAATTGCGTGGTTGTAATGAAAGTATATAATATACGTTAAACCAGCGTCGCTACAATTTTAATGAAGCTTGCAAAGTTTAGGCAGTCTTTTTAATGCTCATCACACACGGTAAAAAGAAAAAGCAATTATATTATACATAATAATGTGCGGAATGTTCCGTCGTCTTTTTTTCTCTCTCGCTCTCTCTTCTTTTTTCCCTTAACTTCTTCTTCTTCTTCTCCCTTTCTCTTGATGAGTAGTACGAACGAACGGGAATTATATTGTCACTTTTCTGGTGGCGTAGATATCCTTTTTACGGACATTAGGGCCAGCACATTGCGTAAAATTCTGATTATTTATGAATGGAAAAGGCTATGATAATTGAATGTGGTTTTCATTATACGAGCTTCCGTCTCATTGTTATTGTCCGCTTCTCCCTACCACCACCACCACCACCACTACGAGTAGTACAGGCACTCATGTAATACCTATTACACACAATATTATTATTATTATGTGGAGCTCTTCGTAAGTACGAAAGTGTATGTTAGTCATCTATTCATCATCAATCAGCTGCCATAAACCTCTTAATTAACCATCCGACAGTTTCTTATTACGGTTAATCACGTTTTTGTTCTTTTCCACTTGTGTTGTGCTGCTACGCTGTATGTATGTATGTGTGTATGTGTGTGGATGATATGTGAAGTATGGATGGATGTACGCTGTACGCGAGTGTTGTTTTTTACTCCTTTCTACCAACTTATATAATATATGTATAAGCAGAGGTACATTAGATTGTTATTTTTTTACAGTATATACATACCTATATGAGTGTGCAGGCATTCCATAAAAACGCCGGAGAATAAATAAATGTGTGTTTGTGTGGGTGCCTGCCTGCCTGCCTTTCATCTTTTTCTCTCGTTGAAACTCTTTTTTTCTCTCTTTTGGTAATATAAATACACATGCAGTAATAGTAGTGGTTGTTGTTCTTGGTGGCAGCGGCGGCGTCGGTGGTGGTGGATGATGTTTGCCATTACCCTTTCATTTTTCTCTCTGTGTGGTGACTGCCTCTTATATGCTCACAATGGAATGGGCAATGGCAAAGTGGTGACACTGTAGTGACAGTCGTAATGATGCCTCAAAATAATAAATGAATTTCCAAACATTTATTTTTTCGCTTTTGTTAAAGTATCATTGTCATCATCATCATCATCACATGTCAGCGGAATATAATAGACAGATATATAGGTAGTGGTCGTATATAGCTACATGGCTGTTGTTTCTTCAAAGTGAGAGCATAATAGAGATACATACTTTGTGATATTATGGTATGCATGTAAATTTATGTAGAGAGAAAAGAGGTGAAAAAGAGGGTTTTACGCTAGAATATTGTGATTGTCACACGGGCGGATATAATATTCAGGTATATTGAATATTATACGTCAGGCCATGTATACATAATGATGTCTTTTGACTAGCTTATTATTACATTTTGTTTATTCGTTTTTGTTTGTCAATGGCTATACGAGTGACTATATAGCAGGCAGTAAAACACAAAAAAAGTATTTATTCCACAGAGAGAGAGAATCGAAGAAGAAGAAAAAGAGGAGAAAAAAGTAAACTTTTATATTTGCATATTATGTTACGCTTTCGTGTCTTGTTGTTATGATGATGGTGATGGCGGTGGTGGTGGTAGTGGCGGCGGTGCTGTTGCCGTTGTATATTTTTTATAAGTGAGACACGCCACACAGTCACAGTTGCTACCTTTTTTCTGTGACTTCTTTCATCATCATCAGGGAGAGTGGAAAAAGCCACGTCCACAGTCAATTGAGTCACACTTGACTTTTTCAGCTTTAAAACATGCATGTATAATGTAGTAGCATTTGACTGTGAGTGAGTGAGCGCTGCTGCTCCCGCTCCTGCTAATGTCTACTTTGTGTGTGTGTGTGTGTTTTTGTGCTCATTTACGATTTTATACTTTTCTCCTCTCTCCTGCTTTTTTTTACTCTTTTGCTCTTGTTTTCTGATGGTGATGATGATGACGATGATGGTAATTCTATGACTGTGTGGGGAAATGGGAAGAGAAGAGCATTAGAAAATTGGAACCGGCTTGCATCATTAATTAAAACACGACACTATAAAACACAAAACAGGAGGTTTCAATTCCGCTCTCAGAGCACACACAGCTTATAGACGAGACTGCTTAGTTAGTGGCATATGAGAGAGTTTCTGGCATGTTTTTGTTGTTGGGATGTCGCTTTTGCGCTACTTACTACAATGCGGCTTGTCTGTTCTTTTTGAAAGAGAGAGAGAGGGAGCGTTGCAAAAGAGTATTATAATAATATTAAAAAATCGACAGGGTACGACGACGTCAACAAATAAGGCGAATGAATGGTTACAAGTATTAAAACGCATTATGAATTTTCATGCAATTCAATTCATCTTTTGTACTACTCCTCATTTGTATTTTCACTTTGCGGCGACGACCACAACAGCAGCGGCAACAACAAAACCAACCTAATGAAGTTATCACGTACATTTATTTGTACAAAATGCAAAATAAATTTCTCCAACAACTTTGTAGAGGGATAGATGATAGGAAGAACCACACAACATGCGTTGAATGGAAGACATCTGAAATACATTGCCATGCGGTGGTGATGATAATCATCGTCATCATCACTGTTTGAAATTACCCGAACTGTAGGAGTGCAAATGACTGGGTCATAAAAATTCCCAAAATCATTCTCATTTCAACGAAACCGAAATAAAACTATTGTTTCAAATAAAGACGTGCAAATGTTCACATTTTCCTTTTCTTTTTGAATGATGATCTAGCAGATGGGGATAATCATCAAGACTAGTAGTATTAATTCAAGTTTATGATCATGATGATGATACTACTCGATTGTGAATAATATTTTTTAATTTTTTTCTTCTCCAAGTGATAAGTAGCTGCTGAGGTCATGTTTCTATTATTATTATTATTTTGTAAGGATGTCTTTGTCACGAAAACTTTTTCATTACACAGTACTTGTTTTGATGATGGTGAGTGAAATAAAGGATAAAATTGACGAGGGCATCGTGATTAATACAAACTAAAGTGACAATGAATTGAGGCAAGTTTCAACACGGCTCATTAATGTTTAGTAAGAAATTGATAATGAGATGACATTCCAACAAAACTAGAGCATATGTCTTCTATCTTTAAAAAAAAACTACTTGTATCATAGTGTATCACGCAAATGCATCCGTTTAGTTACCGGTGGTTTTGCATCCAGTAGTTGCAGTAGTAGTTTGTACTAGTGTAACATGCATGCAATAACACTAATCCAGTTAGAAAATAGGTATATTTTTATATATGAGTATTCAGAGAGAGAGAGGGAGAGAGAGAACAATGACACTGTGTCTAAAGTAATAATATTATATTGTCATTTGCTGCTTTGTCATGTCACTCAACTAGTCATGCTATTTCATGTTTATTGTTAGACAAGCATGGTTCCTTATGTTTGTAGCGTAGTAAAAAAATATACATACATAAGTATATAAAATAAAATAATTGATTCGTGGAGGATCATATATGATTGGGGCAGTTGTCAACTTGTCATACAACCGGTAGCACTAATAATAACATTCGGAGTAGTAATATATAATAATATAACAATAATACAGACATAAATAGTTTTTTTTTTTCAAAATAAATTTGCATTATTAGCTTGAAAAGTGTGTTACTTATATGCACTAAAGTTAAGGATGACCGTATGACAGGCTTATTGTTATTTTTTATTATTGTTTTAAAGTGATGAAGGACACATGAAAAAGTGTCACAGAATGAACATTTCAAGGAGCTCATCATCATCATCATCATCATACGACAGTCTAGCAGCTATTAAATGAATATGAGTATATATTGCTTTGAATATTAAAAAGTTGTGGTGCTGGTGAGAAAGAGAGAGAGAGAGATGGAGAGATAGCAACAAGAGATAAAAATTTATCCGATAATTTTTATTACATTTTTGTTGTGTTACTACATAGTAACTCAATTTTTTTTTGCTTGCTTGGCTATTCATAAATATAAAATCACAATAATGTGTAGTCGTGTTTATAATAAGTAGAGTGTCTCCTATAAACTGAAGTAGTAGTAGTAGTAGTAATACAAATATAGTAAACATTCGCAGTAAATTAATAATTGCTCTTGAATACTACACACACTGAAGTTGATTGTTTTGTAAATTATTTTGCATGAATAAAAAGTATAAATGACACTAATGTGTGGAATAGACATTGTTTGATCTTGTAAAATATTTGGACGGATTTGGCTACTACCTAGAAAATGCTACGTGACATGATGTGTTGAATTGAGAGCTGCCTACTGCTACATATGTTGCGAATATAAAGTAGACGAGGGTTTTTTGTGGTGGTGGTGGTGGCAGTGGTGGCAGCGACTCTCTCGACCTCATTAGGAGTTTTGATGTGTGTCATAATAACAGTATATAATATGGCAGTAGCAGCAAAAGTTGCGATGGCCAAAGTGATAAGCACGTCTAAATTAATTATTTACATAGGTAGTTATAATAGCATATATTATAAGTATAAATGTTTATGATAAGATGGAATTATTTTGGAAAGAGTTGTGTTTTTTTGTTTGTTGAGATAAACAAGGTGGTGGTGCCAGCGATAAAGTGACATGCAAGGCAAAATAAGTACTCAGAGAGAGAGAGGGGGGGAGGGAAGAGAGTAAGTGTTCCATAATCCCTTTGTTTTCTCATCTTTCAGAAGAGGAGACAATGAAGCAATTATTTATGACAAGCGTTAAAATATATGATTTCTCTGTCGGATATATTTTTTTACGATTGCATTATTTTGTCGGTGATACTGTCATGTCATCATCAACAAATCACACAATGAAATAAATAAAAAGTATTTTTTTTCTTTGCTAACTAGAATATAGTTAGTTTTGACAGTTTAGTTCCTCCTATTTTTTCATTTAATGGTTGTACGTGTGAGAAACGTACCATTACCATATGTCTGTCTGTCTATGTCTAGCTTGTTGGTATTTTGACTTTTTAACGAAAAAAAATTAAGGCAAGAAGAGCGAAAAAAAGATGGTTATGAGGATGATGATGATTATTATTAATATAATAAAAATAATGAATGAATGAAGGCTCATTTTTTGTAAGGAGTAACTGTTATTGTGTTGAGTTTAGTGCCTTTGAGGGTGTCCTGTGTGCATGCTTTACAGTATCAACTTCCTCCCATTGTTTTTTTTCTTACTACTGATGTGTTGTTGTTGTTGTTGTTGGTGATGATGATATGACGTTTGCCGAAATAAAGAACTTGAAAAATATGTAAATAAATAAATACATTGCCGTCAGCATTCATTTAGTAATTTTATGTAAGGTTTTCTGCTGCGTGTTGTACGTACATGTTACACGTAGTAGTATTTAGTTTTTTTTGAAGGTTTGCATGTCGTGACTTGGCCTGAGAAGAACGGTCGGTGGTGGTATGCAATGGTATAATATGGTGTGTGTGGTGGCGTACTATTATACTTTTTTTGAAATGACACATTAAACGGCAATCCTCTGTGATGATGATGAAAGAGAGAGAGATGCTGTAGCAGCAGTATAATGTGGAAAGGGTTAAAAGTAGTGGAATGTGGATTCTGTGAATTCTGCAACAAAATGTAGATTTATGTGAGTTTGTGTAAGCTGAATAGCCGAACGAATGTGTCGGTTGGTTTAATGAGCGCTTCCCGGAGTTTTTATGCCTGCTGAATACCATTACTATGTCGTGCTTGTAAAAAAATACCTAGAGAGAAAGAGACACACATTGATTCATCTTGTTGTTCAAGAAGCATTCTCTGCTTTTGCACATGTTATTATTATATTGCTTAACTGTTGTTGTTAGGTTTATGGGTGTAAATAAAGATTTAAGACTTTTTTCCACTCATCTTCACTCCTTTTCTCCTTTTTTAATGTTTGCGGCCTACGTTTTTAGAAAAAAAACCCAAGTAGTAGTAATAGTTTTATTTTGACAGGATATATTTTTGCGGATGTGTCGTATTTGTTAGCTGAACACAACCAATTATGTAGATGATAGTTTTTAAGATGTTGACAAACAAGGGATGTGAAAGTAAAGGGGAGCTAGAGCATCAGCAGTAGTAGTACTTATTTGTAGGAAGAAAAAAAATCGGCAAAAACGTCAGGAAAAAAATGTTAGAAAGAGAGAGAGAGAGCTATTTGAAAATGCGATGAAGAAACGTAGGCTTGAGTAGCCAAACGAAAAGTTTTAAAATGGATGGATGGTTGGATGGTCCTTGTGATTCAATCATGATGTTCACTACTCGCCGTTTATGTTTCTCTGTAAAAGTAGTAGTAGTAGTAGTAGTAAATTACAACATGAAGAGTTGATAGTAAACCATGTGTAAGAAAGAAAAAGGAATTTGTATCTATATATCCCATCCATCCGAGGAAGCAAAAGCAGAAAGCAAACGAGTAAGAGAGAGAGAGGAGTTGTGGTTGGATGCTTCTACGGAGCCTTAAAATATGCTTGAATTGAGTGACAGTTTGCTTAGGCGATGACCCATGGCGAACTGTCGCGACAAAGTTTAGCTTTCATGTTAGCCGGCATTCTTTACGCTGAAGCCGAAAAAGATTCGACCTTTCTGCCTGTGCCTTTTTTTCTCGTCGCTGCTGCTGCTGCTGCGGCTCTCCTCTCCCTGGCTGTATTTATTCTGTGCGCGTAATACTTAGGTAATCGTTATAATAGGATGATACCTACCACTACCACTACTACGTATGTATTTAATGATCATCATCAGGAAGAAAAAAGGGAGACAAAAATTACCTAGTGTCTCTTACATAAGAAGTTGGTGTGTGATGATGGTGATGAGAAAAATGTTTCCTATTTAACTAGTACGCTTGTACTCTGCATCCCTCCTCCTTCTCCTCTTTTTCAAATGACTGTGTAGTAGTAATAAGACAGAAGATGGAAAGTCATTCTAATGGGTTGTGTAAATAGCTATCTGTTACTGCCTGTCACTAACTAATCTAGTTCAGTGGAAAGGATCCCAATTTGAGTAATTTGTTCGTACGTAGTTATTATATATTTTTTTCTTAAGAACTGTTTGTCTTTAAAGGTTTTCGTACTTGTATGGATGGCTGTAAGGTACAAGCGAAAAATAGGAATTAAGAAGGCGAGTCGGCAAAACACAACAGTATTTATAATTATTATGATGTGTTTAACATAACATAATAATAATACGTAATGTATATGTGTGTTTGTGTATATGAGTGTGTGTTACACGGAGGAGGATGCGTAGGTAATACGGTCGATATTGTTCTGAATAAACAAATTATTATCTATTTAGTTAAAAGTTTTGCTATTTTTATGTCTTACCTCATATCTTGCGGTTTTCGTCTTTTGATGATGATAATGATATAACGATAACGACGATATGTACCAAGTCTAATTGTTTTTTTTCTGCCGACCATGATCTAAATTGAAGGAAACATTTGTCACTTGTTCGCATTATTATTATTATTATTATTATCAGTTTTTATTTGTGTAGGATGACGAACACAGGAAATTTTTACTTTTTTATGTTGATCTCCTTTTCGCTGCTCACAACTCCAAACATCTTTCGTGACTTTTATAACCTCCATCATGCCACTTCAGTGTTCAAGCTCCTACTAAAATGCTGTAAGCTTGTAATAATTAATCTTGTGTTTTTTTTTGCATCGTTAAGCACCCTTAAACAGCATTTAGCAGTGACGACAGCGGTGTGAGTGCATGATGCTATTATGAATTTTATCATACCATGTCGCTCATTAAACACAGACACAAAGAAAAGCCGATTGACGAACAAGCGCTGTTGGTCCTGAATTTTAGCTCAAAGCGGCTTAAATCCTATGCAAATTCCGTGTCTAAAAATAGCAAAAAAACATCTTTCAAAATCCAGCTTTATCCTTTGTCATGGATTTAGTTGGCTATTCTTGAGAGAGGAAATACTTTGCATTAAAAACTAATTACTATAAAACAATGAATGAAGAAGCTTTTTTAAAACATTGTCTTTTGTTAGGTAGTACTCATTTTATACAGATTTTAATAACATGTAACGGTTCTATGATGTTATTTATTTAATTTCTTCTTTCTTTAAATACACATGCCAAAGTGAATAAAAGGTTGTGCTGTATGTACATGAAACACTTTAATATATGAGATCTTTTAAACAAAAGAACGTCTTTTTTCTTGTCTCAAAAGAATTTTATCGCAGTAAAAGCAGCAAAAGATCTCTCTAATGCTTGAACATTTTTTTTCAAATGCCGGTAGATGTTTAAAAGATACCTATTTGTGGATACCTACTTGTTTCCCTCACATTGCCTCATATAACCGCATATCACACCACATATCTCCATAGCTATTTCTTTCGTTGAAAAAAAATCATAACTTTAAAATCCATTAAAACCCAAGGAATTTTACTTGGAATGGTATATTTATAAACTACAATTTCTGTAATGAAATTATACATTCCATATCTCTCTCCCTCTCTCTTTCATACCTTTACCTTCTCTTCTCCTTCAGGTTAGTATACCAAGCAGGTTTAAATACTTGTTCCAATCTTCCACCATCAAATACGCATAAGAAAGAGAGATGTTGATGCAAGTAAATCCTCATGTCCAAAAAACATACATACAATAAAATACAGCGGAGTGAACATGCATGTACATAAATAAATGTATATATATTATGCTGCTGTCTTCTAATGTCCCCCTGAATGCTGCTGCCGTTATTGTTCCAGGTAGAGTAGACGGAGAATGATGGGGAGGATTAAAAAGAAACAAACTGAAAGTGACAAAAAACGTCGTTTTTTATAATACCCTTTGTAGACAAATGTCACTCCTCTTGTAAGTGATTATGTACCGACAGCTCGTCTGGTTTCATCACCCGACAGATCAGGCTTATAAAGCCAAAAGTGGATGAAAAGTGTAGAACGTTTTTCTTCCAGTGTATTTATATATTTACTTTGGTATATAATAATAATAATAACGTACCATCATCCTCATCATCAACAAGATCGTTTTTTAAAACTAAAAGCAAGCAGGCTCCAACTTGAACAAAAAGAAAGGTTGTTCTCTTCGTAAATAACCCATTTACACCTACGGTATAACTTGCTACCTTTTCAGAGTTGTTTATCTACACGTCTTAAAATGCCTACCTGTTCCGTATACCATTATTATTGCTGTTATTGTTATCATCCCCAATCATTTTTTTTGCTTTGCTGTGTCAATGTACACAACAACAACAACAGAGAAAGGTAAAAAGAAGAGGAGACCTTAAGGAGGCCTCCCCGTCGATCTTTTTTTATTATTCACATAACATTGCCATTGTTGTTGTTATTGGTATTCTTGACTGTCCAAGAAACAAGACAAACTCACTTTTGCTTGTTCATCGAATTGCGGCTTCCATTTAGCTCGTATGAAAAAGCACTGTTTTACTCGTTTTGTAATGTTCTTGTTTATTTATTCAAAGCGGCAGGCAGTTCAGGTAGACAACTGACAATACTGCACTTTGTACATATTTCTTTCTGATCAAATCCCAATACATATTTCCCCTTTGAAATTTTCTGAATGTAGAGTAGTGTGTGTTTGGATATTATTGGAATGTCACTATTTTTACTTTAAAAAACAAACGCTGAAAACTTTTCATGACAAAATGGGTAAATACGCCGTATAAGTAAAAAGTTTATAAGAACAAAGGGGAAATGTGAATATTTATTATTATTATTATTAGTATGGTGTGTGCAATTTTATTACCATTACTGTTGCACACACGGACATAAGGGATTATTTGTTTTCAGTGAGCAATTTACGCGTACTAAACAGGATTTATTTACATTTATTTGTTTTCCATGTTGACGGCGATGGTGAAGAAAAAGGGAGCAACTGGAATACCTAATAATAATAACAACAACAACAATATCATCATCGTCATCCGATGAAATACTTATTTTTGTTCGACCTCCCTAGTATATTATATTACACGGTAGACAGGGACAACGATAATGTTGCTGCTGCTTCTGATAACAGTGGTAAATGGTAATAGACAGGGTCTTTTAAATAAGATACCTGGTTGTTGTAAAGTTCATTATTACCTGATGAAAAAAGTATACAATGCACACAATGAGGTGTTAGCTACTATTTACTACTCTCTGCTCTGTTCCAAGTTGTTGTTGTTGATGATGATGATGATATTTTTGTTGGGGAAGAATTTAATAGCTGATTTCCGTGACAGTCACCCAATCCAGTCATTTTCGGTACATATGGCATTGCTGTTATTGTTACATTTTCTCCTCGTTGTTTTTTTATCGCAGTAGTAGAAGAAGAAGAGTTGTAGCCCTGCTGCTGCTGCTGTTGCTGGCTGGGAAGGAAGCTATTTCAGTCAGGTTGTTAAGTTTTTTAAATGACTTGAGGAGAGAGAGAGAGAATGTGTGCTGTGAAAAGGAAAAGGCGAGAAATTGTATAATGTGTTGGGTTGTTTGTGTGTGTATTAGAGTTATCTGGATACACATAAAATGTGTCAGTTGTTAATATGATGTGATGAGTATGTAGTTGTAGAAGTAGTAGCGACAAGAACTGCTTTCGCCTGCCATGCCATACGGTTAGGTATATAAGTATATATATATAGGTAATGCACGTATATATATTTAATATTAGCTGAATGTTACAAACTTCCATTATCTTCTGAACTATGAAAATACACTTTTTATAAGCTATTTTATGGTTTATTTCTTTTTGTGACTTAACTAACAACAACTGTCATGGTGGCGGCGATAGTGGTGACGATGGTGATGTGAGGTTGATGATGATGATGATGATGATATGGTGGTAGAAAACAAGAGTAAATATTATATCTGCCGGAACACATTATCTAGTAGTAGTGGAAGAAGTATATGCATGCTGGTAAATATTTAGGTAGTTTGACGACACTCGTTAATATTTTTTTTCTCAACTTCCTATCATTTTCCCATAAAAACAATGATATATATGTGAAATGTGAGGAAAACTAGCGTAGAAAGCACAAAAAATAGATGATGAGAGAGAAATGAATGAGAGCGACCATTTTTTTATGTTTCGCACTTGTTCAGGTTTGTTGACTGGAACATAATAGTACATACGTACACGTATGTGTACTGTTTCCACGGCGCCAACTTGGAAGTAAAGAAAAAAAATATATACAATATATAATTCTATTTTTTTCTTTTTTTTTAAAAAAAAAACAACATTTTTTTATCAATGTCCTAATCATGGTTTGTCTTTGCAAAGCACTAACAGCGGTAGATAAAATAATACGCGCATAAACAGAACAGATTCACCGTTAAGAAATTAGTTATAGCGCTGTGCCATTTTTCTTCGCACGTGTAAACACGCTCTACTAACTAACGACAATGTAATTCATGCCAAAATTCAGAGGTTTCTTTACCACCATACCACACACCGCACTCACCACCATCAAACCAATAGCATTACATGTCTATTTGAAACGGGCAACTTTAATTAGCTCCTCTCATGCCTACACAACGTTTCTTTTGTTTAAACAAGTCAATATCAAAAATAAAAGTGGTGGTGGTAATGCTGTTAATAAATGTATTTATTTTGAAAATATAAAGTAAGTCATCAGAAATGAGAGATGTGTTTTCACGCGTCAAATTGTAAATATCATTATCGTTTTACACCAGTTATTATTATTACTATTACTATTATTATTACCATTGACGACTTGCATGTGTTTCACTTGAGTTGCTCAGCTTCAGTTTAAGTCTTATTATTATTATCGCATGCTGTCAGCGTCAGCACTCAGCACGTCACTAGCATTTTATTTTAAAAAGGCATTTCACACAAAGCACTGTGGCATCACAGTCCACAGAAAACTAAACCGTGTTTAAACTTGTGTGTGTGTTCTTCTTCGTCAGGAATTTTTGTGGGGCAATCATTTGTTGTGGGTATACTGTGTGTATAGAACATAAATAGTTCTATAAAGAAAAGCTTCTATAATAAACACCAAGCCACTCACACAAAAGTAGAGAGGATGGATAATATGATAATTAGAATTTGTTGCTGTTCTGCTGCTGTTGTTATTGTTGGTAATTGACAGTAGTGGTGCATAATGTGTATGTTTAGGGTGGCAGTTTGTTGTTTTATTGATAATGACAACTAGTAGAGGAGTACTCTACTAGAGTAAACTGGCAAGTTGTAAGAGCCGTGGTAGAATCGTACTACTACTACTACTGACATGTTGAGTACATATTTGTAAGGTGAGAGGAGGAGAGAATGAGCAGCAGCGAGGTGTATAATGGGTTGTCAAAATGTATAGTTTCTAGCGCATGGAGAGAAAGAAGGATTAGTGCTAATTATGTGCCTATACTCTGTTGGGGGTGGTGTAAAGAGGTAGTTAATTGCTCTGAAAGTTGTGTTTTTAACGAATGAATTGAAAGTTCAATTTGTCAGAAAAAGTCAGCAATTCAATATATCTATATGTGTTTTTTTGTTGTTGTGTTTTTTGGCGTGTGTCCTACTTCTTTGTGTTCAAATTACTCACTTATGCAGTGGTGACCTTTGTTCCAGCAGACAAGCACTGTTGGCTCAACGTCACGGAGATGACCATGGGCGATCTGGAAATGCAGGTCCTTCTCTGAGTAACAGCCTTGGCTCCGGACCCTCTGATTCCCTGACTCATGACAATGTAGACGACGACGAGCGCGTTGACGTGGTTGGAAACGACCATCGGCCTGATTCGGTTTCACCTTCTCTCCCTCGTCACCATGGTAAGTGTTGACAATGTTTTTCTTATATCGCTTTTCCTCTTACATTTTTCCGAGTCGCATATGTGTAGCTGTTTGTTTGTGAACTGTCAAAACTTTTTCATCTTGTTGGCATCTGCTTCCGATTTTCTGTGCAAGTAAAGAAGTTTCTTTTTCATTTTTGGATCCCCAATAAAACTTTTTTCTTTCCGAAATATATGCATCATCAGAAAAAAGAATCAGAACTGTCGTATTAATCAGTGATAGAAGCAGTATTGGGCTATCTTTACTCAATATTTTATCTGGATCTCTCTAGAGAAACATAAAAAGAAGATTGGGAGCTAAGAAAAAAGGAATTGGCCGACGGGCCGACTCTCTTACTCTCTCTCTCTCTCTCTCTGTCTTGCTCTCTATTTAGATTCAAGACGGGCTTTTGAGTGTCGACTTTTACTGCTAAGTAGCTGATAAGGCGTCTGAAACGAAACGCTTCATTTAATTGGTTTGTAGGACCGACACAGGCTTTCATTTTCTCTCATTGCACACACACACACACACATTGTCGGTGACCTTTTTTAACCAGAGACGTGGAATCTTAAAGGTGTTGAAAAGTGAGATTGTCCCTAGTGTTTTATTATTATTACGACTACCACTTCTCGTATACATACATCCGCCGTATACTAATATCATCGCATCATCATCATATATCCCTTTACTTTTTCACGGCCAGGCTCGATAGAGAAGAAGACGGTTCCCTTTTTGAAAACAATGAGCTTGTGCTTACGCCGACTGCACGTACATTTTATTTTATTTATTTGTAAAAGCTTAAGTATGTACACTTTTCCAAGACACGTAAGGTTATCAAACCAGTAACATCAATATTTAGATAGGCAACTAGGCAGTCAATCAGTCAAAATATACAAGAGAGTAAGTGTCTGTATAACACAGCAGCAGTGTAGTCGTTTTATACGATCAAAGAAGACAAAGCCTTTTTTTATATTTTAACAAAAACTGAAAGAGAGGTTCATTCCATCAGCATCAGCACTTACACGACACCACTACTCACTCACTCACTCTTCACCATCATCACCGGCAGCATCAACATCACCACTTAATTCTTTTTGTGGTACATGCATTACAAAGAGTAATCTCATATAAAGAGGTTGAGTTTTAATAAGGGATTAATGAGTTGATTAGTAAGTGATGCTTACTGCTGCTGCTGTCGATATCAAATGGCACATCTGTGGAACAACAGGGACACAAAGGCATATAGGTAGGTTGGTAGGTGGTGGTAGGCATATAAAAGCAGAGAACAAGACGTTGAGTCTGTGACTGTGTGAGCAAGTACAATGGTGATGGTGGTGGTGTTCTGTTTCTGTTGTTTTTGTTGATCTTATTGATGCCTCATCATCATCGTGAATGGATGTTATCCCCGGTATATCTATTACTATCTAAAAGGAGTGGAGGGCAAAAGCTTATCTTGATAATAATGGAAATAGGATTCATTCACCAGGAAGAAAAGAAGGGAAAAACGGTGAAGAAGATATCGAGAATTGTTGTTGTAATGGTTGGTGGGGAATACACACACACACACTCGCTGTAAAGTTGAGGGAGGAAGATTTTTTTTACATGTAGAATGTATTATTTTATGGATCTTCTTCTTATTTGTATGCGTTTCTGATGTCGCTCTCTTGTCTCTGTACGAAAAGCTTAATTTTGGATTTACTCAAATGCTATTTCTGTTTGTGTTCATTGCTAAACACCAGCATCGCCAGTGTGCACTGATGAGGATGATGATGACGATGAGACAGAAAGAAGCGACAGAGAGGATCTTGCTCATTCTCTCGTGTGTTCTTGTGTTTTAAAAAGATATCCTGTTGGACGGTATCATCATATCATGAATAATTCATGTCGGATCTTCCACTCTTTCCTAAAGCGGATTTACATCCCTTTTTGCCAGCACACACACACACACACTCAGTCACACAACCATGGAATCAATATCGAAAATGAAGTTGTTGAACATGGGAATCCAATTGTCTAACAATGAAAAAATAATGCAGCCTATCTATATATTTATTTGCTTTGTTTGGACTGCATTAATGTTGTTGTGTGTTTTTCAAGATACATATTGATGTTGTATGATTCGGCATTTTAGATGATTTTGTGTTGCACGTAGTAGTGCAGACAAAACACAGAACTTTTTGGTGGTGGTGATGGCGGTGGTGCTAAGGGAAGGAAACGATGATGAAAGGAAGAGAAAGTCAAGTTATCATTGTCCATTGCTAAACTGTTGCTAGCGAAAGGACGAGAGATGCATACGTAGATAAAATAGGCTGGGTGTACGTTGTACAATCCAACCGTGCATGCATAATATTTGAGAGAGATGCGTATGTTTTATGGTGAAATGGTAAGTAAGCGCAATGTTGCAATTTGTTTTGGGGCAACCACATGACACGTTTGAAATGTCAATTGACTGGAGTAGTGGTAGGGTGTGGGGTTGCTATGAGTTGCGTGCGTGCATATCTTTGGGTTTCAAAGACAGATACTCGAATGTGAAGGAGTGACTGGTGATTTTGTAGATTATCAGTTGAGGCGGCATGATAAGATAGAGTCAAGGAAGGAATCGAAAGCATAATGTATTTTTGGCATTGATACATATTACACAAGCGGTTTTATGTAATAGTAATAATAATGATAATAAAATTAGAATGTTGTGTGAAGTAAAGTTTAAAAAATATATTTTTTTCTACTCGTTTGCAGATTACGGTGGTCTAGAAAGCCAAAGGAGAGATGATAGTGACAGAGACATAAGTGACAGCGGCTCCGAGAGCGGAGGTGCTTTTCGTCCAACAGCCCGTGACCTTGACCATCCTAGTCCTAATATTTCCTTGGGTCCTCCCTTACAACCACCCATGTTGCCCTACCTGTATCCTCCGAATTTGTATTCAGGGGCACCGGGACTTCCTCCGTTGGGGCCCCCACCAACCCTCCCCATGTCCCTTTTCGGTCCCGGCGCACAACACTCAGCAGCGTCTCTCCCACCGTCACTCTTGTTCAACCACCTTCTTCAACAGCAGTTATTCCATGGAGGCTATCCGTTGGCAACACCTCCTGTTTCACTTGCTTCGTCAATAGGACCCGGTAAATACACATTTCCATCTACTGCTACTATGACTTCTCTTCCTTCAACCTCATCCTTATTTCGGCTTTTCGAAAGCAAAAAGAAGAATGAATGATGATCATGATAGACTGAATGATGTGAGAGATAGAAGTAAATGAGATGCGTGCATAATATAAAGGATTGAAAGAAAGGCAAAAATGAGTCGGTTGGCTGATTAACATCATCTTTGTGATTGCAGCTTTGCTATCAGAACGACTGAAAGCACATCGGTTTCTGCCATACCCGCTGATCCCACCTGCAACTGCCTCCTCGTCATCAACGTCGTCGCTAAGTTCCACTTCGACTAGTGTTTTGGGAGGAGGCAGCCTCTCTGCCTTTGAAACGGTCACACCTTCAAGTCACACAAGCCCAAAGCACTCACCTCGTCCTACTGTTGAACCGACAACAGCAGTAGAGTCAACAAATGTGTTATCCCCAGTCTCTCATCCTCATCGTATGTCATCACTTCTCGCATCATGTATCCCTGGTCAGACGACAACACAAACACCTCAGGTTACCCAACAACATCCATCTGAACTCAAGTCCATCGAAAAAATGGTAAATGGTCTCGACATCAAACCGGACATGATCAAGAGCGAATCTGTGGATAAGTAGTTGTTACTTTCCTTTTAGTTCCTTTGCTTACTAATACATTGTTATAATAATCAATTTACTTAAAAACAACTCATCATACACATACACACGTTCGTAAATTACCCTACGAACATTATCCTCGTCATTACTATTATTATTATCATTTTTGTCATGGTAACACCGTTTTGCTTCTCTGATATTATCACTACTACTTTTACAGAAAATCATTCTTTGCCAGTGATTTTCACGCGAACTTATAACACTTCATTTCCTTCAAAAAAGTATATCTTTATCCCTCCATCATCGTTCATAATCGCAGTTGTTTTTTCATAAATGTAGGAGGAGCATACTTATTTTTAGTTGTAAAAATTCGTTCGTTTCTGGTCGCTATATTATTAACTACTGTTATTATTATTAAAAAAATAACATATTATTATTTAACATTACTTACGTAGGTGACGATGTTAATGATCATGTCAGGTCAAGGATGATACGATCCGCTTTTTTCTACCATTTTTATCATAGGCTAAGTTAAATTATCCCCGTGCTAGCAAATGACATAAAAAATTAAGTAATGTGTGGTGGTGAGGACAAGGAAAATTTATCGTTTAAATTGGAGCATCATAAAAAACTAACACATTATTATCATTACACAAGCAATACTGTTGTTAGTTAAGTTATCATTATCATCCCTCTTGTTGTTATTATTGTTATTACTAATCAAGCTTGTTTTCCTTCATCACTTTTTTTGTTTCGTAGCAATTTATAGTAATCTCAATGCAAAAAAGGTACGAATGCATACATACCTCAACAACATTAAAATATTGTTTATTTTAGAGTGTAGTATTTTTTCTTCTTTTTTTTGCCAGCTGGCCATTTATCAGGAATGAATATTTTTAATGTGCACCTCTCTCCAGTATGAAAGGGCCATAACTTATTATTATTATTCATAATATTAATATTATTATTGCTGTTGTCTTTGAATCTAGTATTGTTTCTACGTGGTAGTCAAGAAGACAAAGCTTACTTACGTACATTATCTTAATTATAGAAGAAAAATTACTACTACTTACTTACATACTACTACGCAAAAAGAAAGACACACACATACACACAGATTTAAGGATACTCCGGATTAAAAAAAAGACCGGCTTCATGTTTTTGTGAGACTACTACTCTAGTTTGTTAGCAGATCCCCTTTAAAATCGTCAAAGTATATTATTATTATTATTATATTACGACTACTGTTAAATGTAATAAAGGTGGAGACAAGATTTTAAAAAAAATGAAAAAGATCATCATCTCACAGGTTTGCATACGTTCATAATAAAAAAGGTAATTGATACCAATAATAACTATCAGAGTACATGAGGAAACAAGGAGAAAAAATATGTAGAATGGTAATAACATAATATGTGTGTATTATTATTATTATTATTATTATTACTGTCATTACATTAGTTGCATTTTCTTGTTATTAATGGGCCGTCAGTTCCTTGAAAAAAAGAATCCTTAAAAAATGGTAAATCAAAACCCGATAAAATCCTACAGATTTGTACTTTTTGAGCTTTATTTATTCAAGTACATTAAAATTAATAATGATAATATATATATTACATTTTACAATACAAAAAAATGATTGCAGTTTAAGGGTATTAAAGTAAAATCATCAAGTACATTTTAGTACCAATGAAAATAAAATATACCTAATTTACAGACATACATACATGTAAAATAATTACATAATAATATACACAACAGCGATTAAGTGCGATCGCTACAAAAAGTCAGTTAATTTTAATAAAAATAGGTAATAATAATAATAACAACAATTATTGTATAGTATGATATAGTTAGGTATATATGTATGTATGTATGTAATAATAACTACTACACAGAGACATAGGCAATAATAATAACACTAACAGTAAGTCATTAAAATAAACACACATATACATTATTATATAGGTTAAAATTCGTATGCATACTACTACATACATACATATTAATATTGTAACTGTGACAGTTAACAAAATTTAGCTGCATTTAACTCACTACTACTACTGCTACTACTACTTTTCGTAGTCGGCTACTACGGTATGTGTAAAGAAAATGAGAAGAGGTACAAAAAGCATGATGATAATAATGAGTTAATATTATTATTGTTATGTGTATGTCCTCTTGTAGGTAATGTAGTAATACTAAGTCAATCTAAAGAGAAAAAAACCTGCTGCCCCATGTTCCTCCTACTAGTTAGGTATTAGTTTTACAGGTGACAGAAATCATGTAATAAAGTCTCATTATTTTTCTGTGGTATATAGAAAACAACAAGCAAAAAAAGGTAGCCAACAACGAATATGTAAACGCGAAACCAGCAAAAAAAGGCAAGGCAAACGTAGCAACAGTTTACCCCGTGAAAAATAACCGTAGTGTAATAATAAGCGTAGTAGTATATACATATATTAACAAAAAAGAAGAGCAAAGCGTTGCCTTGTTTGCATTGCAGATTTTGCTTCACTGAGCTGCTACCAACCACCATCTTCGCTTCGCTTTAAAAAAATTATATAATGCCATCTGGTTCCTAATAAAAAAACATAATATCTGCTGTACTACTTACTATATATTGCTGCTACCACAATTACTACTACAATTTTACTTTTTATCATTATCTCAAAGGTATTAAGAGAAAATGTGTTTTTCGTTGTTGTTAGTTACTAGTTTCAAATATATATATATTATATATGCATATATATTCAAGTCTTGTGAAAAATTATGCAAGAAAAAGAGGAAAGAAGTTTAAAGTGGAAAAAAAGATTGAAACTTGAAAAGGCGTATGATATTTCAATGCAGCATATTATTATTATTATTATGAATATATGGTATAAAAAAATTTGTGCGTTATTGACATAACAAAATGATGTTTAAGATGTAGTTATAGGGCTGTTATATCGTTATCATTATTATTATTATTTATTAGTAGTAGAAATAAACTGTACATATTAAGCATTATTATGAACGCTGTTACGGATATTACTAGAATATAGAAAAAAATTGTATGTACTTTGTATTTTCAGCTAATTGTAAACTATATATTATTGATGTAATTACTAAATTAATAATAATAATATTATGGTAATAAATAAATAATGATTAAACTTATTATTATTATTTTGATTGTGCATTAATACATTAATGCAGTGAACTAGTTACCTATAATTCCTACATCTAACGTAACGTTAACGTATTACTAAGCTAAGCTGATAATATTTTTAGTGTGTATATTATTATTATTATACATCATAACATAATCTATATTATTGTAATAATATAATAATTTAAGGTGAGAACAAGTTTCGATTACATCTGCTGAGAAAAAAATTGATGATGTTGATGTAATTTTATTGTCTATTATTATTATTATTATTATTGTACATGCATACATAAAGAATACTATTATAATTATTATTATTTACAACAATTACAATATTGATTAATTATTAATTAATAATAATTAAATACATATACCAACAACAACCAATATTAAAATATTGTAATTCTTACCCGAGAAAGCAAAAACCGACATACAAAGAAGCTCGCCCTCATGACGTACGTAATACTTGGTCGAGCCATTTGTATAGACATAAATGGGCAATCAAAACTTGACAAAAATAAAGTTTCACTTTTTCAACGTGAAAGTATTTGTGATGCTGATGATCTTTTATTTATTTATTTATTTACTACCACTGCTGCTGCTGCTATTCATTCTCAACAACAAAACCTGATTTACATACATCATTGACATGAAAGTCCTTTCATCTTTTTTCGGCATATAAAAGAAAATATAAAAATGGAAAAAAATATACGCATATGTGTGTAGTAGACGTTGGCAAAGTCTTTTTAAGCATTTTCTCAACAAAAAGATATGAGTATACACAATCCTGTGTTTTCTCAGATTTTTTGTTCAGCAGCATTCAAGACGCCTTTTGTGCAAGACAGGAAGAAAAGGAACATTATCATCATTACTAATCCATTGAAAAGCAAACAG
The DNA here is from genome assembly GCA_027743785.1 of Sinhomidia bicolor. Lineage (NCBI taxonomy): Eukaryota > Metazoa > Arthropoda > Collembola > Entomobryomorpha > Entomobryidae > Sinhomidia > Sinhomidia bicolor. Next base: position 56,570 of record JAHZMT010000497.1, read on the forward strand.
ACAGTGAAAATGTAGGTTCGTTTGAGTTTCTGGTCGTCGTCATTAGTGGAAAATAGAAAAGAAGGAAAAGTTTACACAAGTAGGGAGCTAAGAGCGCGCCCGAGATGATAGAGAGAAAACGATGAGTAAAGGAACCAAGTAAACGAGCAAGTGTTATGCGGTAATAGCAAGTGGCAATATTGTCTGCCTTGGTGCTGGTGATACTCAAGTGCTTTCTACAACACCAAGACGGGTGAAGGATGCTGATGATGAGTGGAAACTATCATTTACATACATACATAGTAGAGTAGTAATAGTAGTAGGATGATGATGATTATACGGATAATAATAATAATAGTAGAAGGAGCAATCGTTAGATTCAAACGAAATGATATAGCTGACTGCAAGTTCCCTGGATTCAAAAAATGAAATGTTCTGTGCAAAATAGTAATAATAATCCCATAAGAATGAGGGTTTCTTTCACAGCTTTCTAAGAATTATTTTATTCTATGTGGAAATAATAGGTAATTGATTTGCTGCAATGATAGCAGTCTTATAACAAGTAGTTTAGCTTGATGAACACGATGATTTCATAAAGTATTTGGATGCCACACATCAAGCTGGTTGTAATAATAAATAAAGGAAAAAAAGAGCTTGGAGGCAACTTTTCCGTCCGTGTCGAGTACTTTTCTGCTGTTTTTCAGTTTTATTTACTTCATTTTATAGCTTGAGTAAATAGAACGGGTTCACTTTCGGATTCAATGAATGAGAGAATGAATGGCTTTTCTAGTTTTTTTCCTGCAACAAACACCGGCTGCTGCTGCTATGCTGCTAGCTTCATTTAAGCCTTTCTCTATGAGATGGTGGGAGATTGCATTGGACCTTCTTTGCATACAAAAACACACGCAAACATAATATCGTTCGTTCTCATCATCATCAACAGAAGCCATTGAGCATGCATGCAAAACGCACACACACAATAGTTTTGTAGAATTAGAAACACATTTATGCAAGCATCTATATTTCATTCGTTACCATAAACCGCAGTTTTTGCACTCCATCTCTCCCCACATCTTTAGCTGTTTATCTATCAATAGCATAATATCATGATGAGTTTATCTACATTTTTGAACATATAAGAACTTTTCAGCATCCGCTTAAATTAAATCTTTACGTAATCCTCACTTTCAAACCGTCAACTATCCAGAAAGAACATGTAACATGCAACTTGTCCGTTTTGCCATTCAAAAATCCATTGAAATTTCGATCATTTAATGATTTGTTTAAAACAAAGTTTTGACTTGGCGAAAATAAATAAAATGTTTTAAAAATATTTTCATACCTTAAGCCCTGCTCTTTTTTTCTGCTTGTGTAAATAAATACTTACTATACACCCTTAACTCAATATCATACAATATGAGCTCATTTTGGTGAGTATAACGTTTAAATAGTATGCATACAGCTTTTCTATACATACATATAAAACTTTAAAACCGATGGTGGTGGAAGTAGAAGCGTGTTGATGTGTTGCTCAAGATTGGAATGTCAAGTAGAGAGCTGAGTAGACTGAGATAATAGAACAAAAGTAAAAGCATTGAGTGAGCAAGGGAGTTAGGTATTGCTGCTTTCCTTTTCTCCTCTGTAGGTAGGTGGTGGTATATTATGGTTCTTTTTGGTAGAATTATAAGTAGCGGAATAAGCATTGAGCTGCTTATTGGTTATATCAAATCCGTTTGTTTATCCATGTACCACGATTATCTCTGGTTCTATCAGTAGCCCTCAGACTGGAAATTTTCAAATTCCCATAAAACAAACGACTTGGTAAAAAAAGAAAAAATCACAGTGTACGTACTTTTGCACAAATTGTGTCATGCAAACTGGGCAACATTTTTTTCAAAATGCTTTCGCTACTTTTTTGCATCTAAATCTTCCAGTCTTGTTATTAATGTTTTTCCTTTGTGGGAAAACAAAGTGGAATGAATAACTTTCCAACCGTAAAATTGACGCCTTTATTTTGCTCACTCGTTTATACTACTACCTATCTACTTTCTATAATACTATACTACTACTACTTACTTCTGTTCGCTCTTTTTTCGGTGTAAAAGAAACACCGCAAAATGGGGCGTAACAATATAGTACTATAGGCTCTTTTGCTCCCTTTCTGCTTTTGTTTCTTGTCTGTGTTTGCTTGTTTGTATTTTCATTATTTTCATTACAAAAGTTTGTTGTCTTGTTGATGTGATGATGAAGAATTGAAAAACTGTATTCATCTATCTATTGTATGGTGATGACTTTACTTTCGACCCTATTGTGTATACTTTTTTGAGATAAAATAATTCTCCTCTTTTTTGTCATTTATTATTTTCCTTGTGTTTCTACTATTGACAGTATAATGCCGGTATTTATTGTTTTGCCTTTTGAAAACTGGGATACTTGATTGTTTAAGTAGAAACTTGGTGATTTTTTAAATATTTTGCAGCAGTATCAAGTGAAATCCATAAAAATGTCTATATGGTAAAAAAATACCATACAAGAATTTTGAATAGCAGCCATTGTTATAAAATAGCAACTTATTATTTATCCATTTACCGACACACATTGTGTAGCGTGTCTCCACTCCACTACAGTACACAAAGGGGTAAGTAAGATTTCCCTTACATCTTGATTAATTATGTCTTACCTCATCAACTCATTCATTCTGGTTGATCCCGTCGTCGTTGTATGTAGTATCAGCACTGCTTCATTACTTATGCCACTCAAGTACACTGTTTTCATGTGCATACAACCCAGTCAAAGAAGTGAGTGATATATAATAACAATAATAAAAAAGCTCTAAATATCACGGTGAAACTACCACCACACTCATCGCTAGTAGTACAGTAGTAGTAATAGCAGTGCATTTTCCAGTGACCGTGTGCGGTGGTGAAGGTCGTTATCGGCCTCTATCCCGGTGAGCACTTACCCCTTTGGACTCTTATCCCGACGAGCAGTTTCCCCTTTGGTCTATTATTATTATTACCCCGGGAAGAAGTTAGTCCGGTGAACACTTGCATCGTAAAGCACTTAGCACGGTACACTTTACGCTTTCCTAATACACATCTCTACAAAAAAGCAACAGCAAGTTAATATTTTATTGATCTCAAGTATGTATATATGTGGTGATTATCGTTGTATTAAAAAATAATTGTAACCAAAAATGTTTGGTATAATTAAAATGTTAGCACATCATCCGAATAATATTATAATAAACCGAACATGTCGGAATGTTCTAAAGTAGCGAAGACGTCAACAGATAAGCTCAAGATAAGCTCAAGATAAGTTTAAGTGTAACATATAACGTCTATTACATAACGTTTAATGTATAACGTGTAATGTATACGTAGATAATAACAGTCGTT